>JACXSJ010001566.1:0-83560 GCA_014851325.1 Pentalonia nigronervosa
AGCCGTATTGAAAAAAATCCATTCTACAGAAAAATATCAAAATTAGCTTATAATATAACTAATAAATGTAAATGAAGTAAATGTAGTTTATGTAAAACAAATTGTATTGATTTATTAATTTTAAATAAAATAATGGATATTTATTATTTCCATATAATTATACTAACTATACAAATAAAAGGTTATTTAATAATATGATATCCCGGTTTGGTGATTTTAAAATCTGGCAACCCTAGATATAACCACATAATTATTATATATGGTTATATAACTATGTCAGGTATGTACCATAGGATTACATACGTAAAAATATAAAATACGTTTTTTTTATAAAAAAAAAACCTATAAAATATAGAATAAAAATGATTATTTACTCATTACTTTAAATACTAAACACATAAATTAGTACATACCTATCTAGTTCTAGTACATAAGAAAGACATCAATAATACTATGAAAAACAAGTTTATAATCATCTAAAAGATATTTAACTTGCTTACCTAAGCTTTTTAATGAAATACAATAAACATATAACTGCAACAAGCAATAATATTATACTTCATATTTTATACCGTTTGTATTTTGTTAATTTATTGTAATACTGATATTACGTTTATTATATAATATGCTTGAAAGTTCATAATTTAAGATAGTAAATTGTATTGTATATAGTTTGATTCATTATAAAGTAAATAATTAATAAATATGTATTATTTTTATTAAGATCAACAATAACAATATAGTGATAATGTAATATTCATGAAATATTGTACTCCAAAACATAATATAAAATATGTAATATATAAGGATTGTAATATGTATTTATACATGAGTTAAAGTTTTTCTAAGCATTCAAATATTCAACGGTAATGGTAATTATTTGAATTGAATTTCATGCGGAATATTTAATCGACAATGTTTCAACGTAAATAATATGATAATAAAATACGCAACGAATCGATATCTGCAATTTCTGCAATATTTACATTACGATATTTTAGAATGAACGTGTAGTGTGCAGAGGTGGTAGGCACCCATAAAATATAATATCACCGTGAACAAATATTTATAGATATTGTAGTTATAATTATATTCTAGATGATGACTAATGGCGTGTATAGGTTTTTTCTCATACAATTAATTAATGTTATCAGCATTGTTAAATTTAGTATTAACCCATTTTTATCTACAACTGTTAGTATGTTATTACTTATTAGTCATTGCGACATTGCGTCTTATTCACAATAATAATCGTTATAGAATAGCATAGTCTAACACACAGTCTTGCATAGTCCCACGACGATGTGTATGTCTATGCCAAATACAATATTATACAGTATTATTATCGTTTTATACAGAACACACAATCTTCGGGGGACCTCATTTAAAAATAGGGAAAATGGAAATAATAACAATTTCTATATTACATTTATGTATATTTAAATAATATTATTTAGATAAAATAAAAAGAAAAACTTGGTACAGAGGTCAAAGAGTAAAAACCGCACCACGCTCATATCGCTTTGTGAGATATTAAATTTTAAATTTATTATAACAAATAATAATGTGTCATCATTATTCGTTTGTTACTTAAAATTATTTTTCTGGTTTAATTTTAAACAAATGTTCGCATCAATTTATATCGCATTATACTTATCGAACATTGTCAACGTTGAGAGTATTTACTACATGTGAAACCAGCTTTAATGAATGTAAAAATATTTTTAAAAAAGTATTCAGTTATAAAAAAAGAATGCAAATTTGAATACAAATTTATTCAAATTTTTTACAATTCTGGTAACATGGTTGAAACCAATAACCATATTCGATAAAAAAAAATTGTAGGTTCTTACTACTTATTAGATTTGAATATTTTTTTTAATCCTATATGTTTTGTTTTAAATTAAACAATAATAGTTAACTAATAAAATAATATCTAACTAGTTTTACACTAAATATAGCTAATTTGGACATTTGGTTTGATAAAAATAACTTTTAATTTATAAAAAATACCTACTTTACATAATATTGCATAGTATATTATTACACAATACTAGCAAATAGCAATTTATAAATTTGTAACAAACGCATAATTGCTGTCTGTTAAAAAATTAAAATTTATTTCATAGTTCAGAAACTCCAATTTGTTAGTTGTCAATTTATTATTAGAGGTGAGTGGTGATAATACATTATATAACAGGGGTGGCCAAACCGCGGTTCGCATCTTATCGTAACATTTTTACAAAAAATTTGAAAACATGAATTTATGTATTTGAAAAGTATAATATTTTATTAAATTACAGTGTATAGAAAAAAATTTGTAAAAACAAAGTGTTCTTGATATCATTTTTCTTTATTGACTATTTTCTTATTTGTTGCGTGTTTATTTTGCTTGTATGCTTTTTAAAATCAGGATTATATGTTGTTAACGCAGTCCTTAACAATTCAGTTAAATAATCATCCATTAATGTCAATCGATGTTTAGATTTAATCATTTTCATGGTTGAGTATAAAGACTCGCAAGAATATGTTGTTCCAAAAATTGATATTAACTTTTGAGCGCAAAGAGTAATTTTTGGATATTTAATAACAGGCACATGTTTCCAAAATTCCAACAAAGAATGACAACTGTATTTGAACTGCTTCAGTCCTTCATCTTCCAATAATTCCAAGAGTTCAATTTCTATATCTGCCGTATCCATTGAAGAACTAGTAGGAAATTCGTTACTAAACGAACTATGATTTGTTTCATAATGGCGTTTTAAGTTACTATCCTTAAATTGTGATAATTGGGATTGACAGATGAAACAAAATGGTTTACTGTTTCGTTCTATGAAAAAGAACTCTTCTTCCCATTGTAATTTGAATTCTCTGTGTTCTTTTTCATACTTGCGTTTCTTAGACATCATAATTATTTTATTAATGTTGTGTTGTTACACGCACGACGTCAAAAAGCACTATGAAGACATAATATCCATTATCCATGTGTGTCTATGTCTGTATGATATTTTGATATTTATGGTATTTATGAAGATAAAATTTGTTTGAGATTATTGTATAATTAGTGTTATCGTATTCTTCACATTTTATTAAATACGATACCTTATCTTATTTTATTTACAATATCATATATATATATATATATATATAAATTATATAATAATATGACCTTTTTTTTTTACATTTTGGCTCTTCCATATTTATTAATATATTTAGTGGCACGCGAGTCTCTTCTCGCTGGCCACCCTTGTTATATAATATGATATTATGACCGTTGTTTAGCCGTAAGTATAATTTGTAAGCAATTACTTTTGATCCATACTTATTTTAATGGCAAATGATGATATTATTATTTGCAAGATATAAGGAATTCGTTTAACTGCATAAGTACATAACATATACATTATACATAATAAACATAAAATGCAATAATAATATTATGCATAAAAAATATAAAAATATAAAAAAATCATAAGTCATTTTTGGAACAACACAGTTGTTTACTTATATTATAACAAATTACTAACAAGGAAACAATGTATATGCTCTTACACCTTACACATAGTTTCATATTATGTTATAGCTGGGGACATAATAGTGAAGATGATAAATTAGATGTGCATTTATATCCCACTATAGAATGGTATCAGAGGTCTTAATATTTTACAGATTTTAATTGTTGAAAATGATTTTTTTTCACATAAGTTAAACTAAACTATAATGTTTATACATTATTTCACTTGCAATTTGTATTCTTCGATTACATTTCATGTGTATAATTATAGGTGTAGCCTATAATATTATGGAAGGACCAAAGACCAAACACTAAATCACATATTATAAATTTCAATTATATTATTATAAATGTATAGGTCCAATTCTCTTTAAAATCTACTGTCACAATATAACAACTCCCCAAACTCCCAACTGGCGATATTTGTGGACTATACAACAATAATAAACCAAAGTAACTCCTTGGAATCTTAAATTCAAAATCTTAAAAATTCTTGAAATACAGTAACTACTTGGTTCAAAAAATGGAAACTGAACCTAAATCCAACAAAAAGCGCAGGAAAAATCTTTACTCTAAAACTATATAAAGATATGAACTCCTCATAAATAACTAAGCAATAAAATGAAAAGATGACTCCGTCAAGTACCTTGGTGTGTACTTAGATGAAAAACTAACATGAAAAACTCATTTAAATAAAAAAATCGCTTAAGAGTATGCAAGAATGAATACACTTTATCCCATAGTTAACATTAAATCAACCCTCCAAATAAAATCATCTATCTTACTGTACACATCAAAGATCCGACCACTAATTACTTATATCTGTTCAATATGGGCATTAGCCTCTTCAATCAAAATCAACAAAATCCAAATCCTCCAATACAAATTTTTGAGAATATGCCTAAAAGCCCCGTGGTTCGTGAAGAATAGGCAAATTCATAATGACATAGAAATACCTCTCCTCCAAGACTAAATAAAAACACAATTTAAAAATGCCCACACCAATATCAAAATCTTTGATGGAGAACGATTCTACAACCTGGGAATCAATATAAATAATCGACATCTAAAACCACGACTACCTTAAGACATACTACTATCAGTTGTTAGCACAAACGAAGATCAAATTTAAAATTTTAACACTAATATAAAAAAAGTAATATCATATATAAAATATCTAATAACTTAAAATAGCATATAAATACTTTTATCTTTATAATTAGATATTAAGACTTATAATACTTATGACATGTGATATGCTGACATTTTAAAATTAATAAATACAAAAACAAATTAAATCCTATAATATCTTTTTATTATAATTATATTTATTATTTCTTGGAAGTGTTAAGTACCTATAAAAATATTAATTTCCTTAAATCGTCTTTTATGCTAAACAATTATAATTTAAAATAATATAATTACATTTTTGCATTTCACATTTAGAATATAACATAGTACCTACCACTTATTTTGATTTGTATTGAAGAAAAAACGATTAACAGTTATTAAAATGAAGTGTTGACGTGTTGTTATTTACAATTTAAATAATGATAATTTTTAAATTTGAGTGTCTGGCAGGCGATGCGATTAGTTGTGATTATAGACATTATAGTTGGATATTGTTAAATTGTTTTGAATACCAAGCAAAACTATGAAATGATGACACTGTTTTCATTTTATGATACAAAGATATCACAATTGTCTCACACGCACCAAACTAAAATAAATAAAATTAGAACATTTACGGATGAAATTCGCGCAAGAAAATAATCACAGAAAATATTATTTTTTCTAACACAATCAGACACACATTAATTAAACACTTTATTTTGTGTTTTTAAGTAAGTATTGCATTTGAATTTATGCTTTATGAACTTCGTAGATACATATTTTTATAATAATGATATAGTAACATTATTTTGTTTTAAAATGTAAGAAGTAAGTACCTAAGTTTGCATGGGGATTATGAACAAGAAACTTATTTTTATTAACGAATGTCTGCCGATGGCAGTAATATTTTAGTTATTTTTAAAATAGATTTAGTCCCGTACGTTTTTCGATTTACGTTGTAGCCACTAGCCATCATGCCCGCGGAGCGTACGAACTTAGACAAAGTAAATCGAAAAACGAGCACAATAATATTATGAAACAAATGTATAATTCGTTTGACTGAAACGGCCAGGGCGTTCACGTTTAATAAATTAATTTTAATTTTAATTTAGTACTAAAAAAAAATTCTATTCCTATTTTTGCATTATATTTATATTTATCAATTTTCATTAAAAAATTTTTTAAAGGTAAGCATTTTTTATTTATCATATTCATGAATTTTTTGTAATTTTTTACGAAATGTTATTGAGTCATTCGCCTATAATTATTTAAAAGAAGACGTTGATCCACTGATAATTATGATTAATTGGTTATAGAATAATTTTGAACATTTCTGATTGCTATAACACAATACAGTGATATAATTATTATGTAAATAATAATTAAATAATTATGATCTGTTATCTGAAATCATCGTGTAACATAATTATATTATATTATGTTTACAAAGACCGTTTTGTGCCATTTTATATTTATGTTAGTCCAGGCACTCCAGAGAATTGTTCATACTTTTACTATACCGGTATTTATGGTATTTTAATAATATGTTTTTATTTTTTATTGACTTGCATTGCTCTAAAACTGCACATAACATTATAATATTGATATTATATACATAATAACATAAGAACGTGTCTCCGCACGTTCGTCCTCGTACTACAGCCGAGTATAGCTCGTTAGAAACTATTATAAGTACTATTTTGAATTTTAGGTCTATGACCTCCACTCTCTGTCTACAATCTGCATCACGCGACTTATTCGGTTTACACTTTTAAAACACTTATATGAAATTATCAATTCTGTTTAAAAATAAAAATCCTATCTCTGAGAAAAACAACATTCATTTAAATTTAAAAAAAAAGAAATACAAAATATTTAGAAAAAAAAGTAGAATAATAATAATAACTCTAATATTATTAAAAATAATTATTTTGAATAAATTTAGACTATAATTTCATCTTTCAAATCCCATCTTATTTATATATAGTACATTTATATTGTATAACAAATTGTTATGGCTTATACAAATGACCTTTTTATTCAATAAAAATTTTATAGACGAATAAACAAGAATTAATATATTAATACGAATAATAAGAATTTATATGACGTAATGATGATTGGTAATAAATATTTTTATCGAAATATTTTTTGTGATTTCAAACCATGTTATCATTGTTTTTTTGTTTCGAAAATGAGTTTTAAAAGTAGTTGATTTTCCAAAAAATATTATTAATAATTATTTTATATATATATTTTTTGTTTACATATAGAAAATTAATTAAAAAAAAAATCTTTAGATGTATAATTTAATGTTGAAAAAAGGAAATAATTCAGACAGAAACAACTCACAAAAAAACTATACAAACTTTATTATCCTTTTTGGATCATTTTTTGTCATCAATCAATACGTGCTGCCGTGCTGGGCGCACTGTTGTTATAATTCGGGACAAAATTAATTTAAGTTCTATTTTAGGTACATAGACATTATTCCATCGAATATAATATTATATACACCAAATATACACCAAATGTAAACTTTCGTTTTTAGTACAAGACACGGCATAAGATAAAATCTTGTCTTATCTTAAGCCGTGGTACAAGACATACGCGGTCCATAACAGCATTGATAAATGACGATAGCTCGGATAACAGCTATTGCGCAACATTGACCATTGACCAGAGATGTGTGGTTCTCGGACAATAACTACGACCTATTATTATTTATTTTATTTTCGTTAAAATTTACATTTCTGCGCAACTAAAATAGTTAACAGTATAACAGCAATCGCGATTTACGATGTAAATAATAGTATAATAATAATAATATACCTATAATAATATGGCCGGCTTTCTTTAACGTTCAGAAATAAGGATACAATAAAATAACCGTGTACGTGTTGTACAAGCTTGGTTGCGGTGTCCTTGACGTCGTTGTGAATTTGTGATGTAATGCTTGTACAACCAGACCAAAATGGACGTCGTACTAACGAATTTTCAAGAAATATCCAATGAATGTTTTAAACCTATTTCGTACATAACAACTACCACGTATATGATGGTGGGGAGGGTTATCCGGGTTATATGTTTATATCTCCCTCCCCAACAAGATACCCTTCACTGACCACCAAATGTCTCCCGAATGTTTCTCCCTCTCACTCTCTTTCTTTCCCCAAACCCATTGACTCCAGTCGGGATTTTACATTTTGTTCTGCATTCAATACTAAGGATTTATATCGACTACTAATCGTTATATATATATACACATATGTAGTTGGGAGTAAACGATGATTAATTTACAACTACTACACGGTCCGCTTTGAATCGTTTTCATGATAATCATCGTTATATTACATTTTTATCGGTATTATTAAGACATATTGAACTTTTATTAAATTGTTGGAAAAAAAAAATGTTCATTCAAGTTTGAAGTATTTTTAAAACGAAAAATTCGATTTGTCCATGAATAGAATGACATATTATTATTTTTATTATTAAATTATTCTACATATTAATATTATAATTAATTTGATACAACATGTATTATTATTTATTCATAAACGATATCATCGTATAGTTTAATTTATAATTAATTGTGTTATTGTTATTAAATTCTAAACATTATACGTTGTATGAAGCTCATAAATTATAATTCATAATATTATATAATATTAATCTGGTCCTCGTTGTCCGTGACGTTTTTTCATTGCCCAATTATGATAAATTTATTGCTACATATTAACCACATCGTTCAATCGTCGATACGTAATCATTGAAAAATAATTATTGATTAATCAAAATAAATTGTAATGTTGTTATTTATATAAGAGTCAAATTGTTTGCGTAGGGTTACCCTCCAATCTTCATAACTGTTATTTTTTATAGGATATTTTATTGTTATTGACTAGAAAAGAATAGAAAAGAAAATTCTAGAGGTCAATTGCTATGGTAAGGCTTAATGCGTAGATTGTAGGTACCTATTAACGATATTATAGACATCACCAACTCTCTTAAATAGCTCTCTTAAAAATACACGAAATTTTTTCAAGAGATATGACATTATTGAAGACCAGAATAAAAAAAATTTAAGAAAAACCAGTTACATATTTGACCAATTTACGTAAATAAAACTACGACCGAGTCCATTCCATACTATTCCATTAGCAGTTAGAATTTTAGGAGTGTGCAGCGATATTGCGATAAGGTCAAATGCGCGTGGCATGATGAGAATCCAACCGTCGATGTATAATTATTATGAATTACGAGGTACACATTATCAATTTTGTTTTTATATTAAGAGGATGTCAGTATGTCATACTGTTGGTTTAGCCTTAAAAGCTTACATGACAACTTTTAAATTTGCCTTCAGCATAATCAATTTTGTGTTGTAAGCTCCAGTATTAGAGTGAATTAATATATTATTACAACGTAAAATATTTACGACGACTCCTAGTGCGATTTTTGATCTAAAACACGTATTATAAAGTTAAAAGAATAAAATGAGTAGTAACACATACTATCCGTTTATAAGTAAAGTGAAAAATGTTGGATATAAAAATCATTGTTTTTATTTTTTAAACAGCTTGTACAATTTTTGCTATGCTGTATTTTGGAAATTGATTATTAGTCTTCATTTGCAAAATACTGTTTACTTCAAATGTTGTGAATTAGGTTTTTCCCTGTAAAATAATTATTATACAACGAGTAAGTCACGAGTAATCACTGTTGTACAAAATATGTGTTCAGTGTTTGTCCACTAAAAGTTAGCACTTAACGTCCTCTTAGGGTTTATGTAGACGTAATTATGTAGTCGATTAATTTATCGAATTCGTTTTGAATTTCATGCATAACGTTTATGTCGATATATGTGTCATTATTATTGCGCACCGTACCGTACGTTAATATTTATTATCCAAATGCAGCAGTGGTGTTATCTAAAAACCGACGACGGTTTGTTTTCACACGCCCGGCCGACCTTGAACCTCTTGGAGCTATGCAAAATATAATATAAAACGTATCCGTCATCTGTGCACACATTTTTTTTCAAATACCTACAACCTACATTAAACAGTTTAATATTACTGACGGTGTTCTGTGGATTTAAAAAAATAATTTTCAGAAAAAAACCACATCTCGTGGTTAATTTATTACATTAACATTTCTTTCTATACGCGAAAATATTATGACCAGCGGGTATAATTATTATATTATAATAAACAAATTACGAAATATGGTAAAACAACCGAACAAAGTCTGGACGATAACAGTATCAGTCTGGGAGAAAGTCCAAAACTCAGAAATTCAGAAAAATGTACAAACATTTTGTTTTCTGTTCGTTAATATTCGCTAAACGGATTAAATTCCGTCCTAGTGATTTCATCGCTTCTACGTATAATAATTTTATGTGTTTCAATTAAAATAGCGTAATAATATTAAAATATGATGTATTGTTATTATAAGACTGCTTAAAGAATAATAGACATTAGATGTTCCATTTAGGTATATATATATATTTGTTTATTAAATTGTTTGCTCTAATATTGTTTGCATGATATTGTAACCATTAAATAATTATACTCACAGAAGTTAATATTACTCAGTTAAAATACATAAAAAACATTTCAATGAAAGATAAAAAAGGAGCTTATAAAATGAAATAGTGGAGAGACTTAAAAATCGAGTACTTCCCCAGGACTCCGGCGACAACTGCATACATAATAAATTTTGAAAAATGTTTATCAATATACTTAACATACCACTATCTACATGAAAATAATTAATGACTTAAAACATTCATAAAACGAACATTTATTAATTTCCAACACAGTTTTAATGACTATTGTCGTTGTATTCATATTGCAGTATAAGTGCTTTCGAATTTCAATGTCATAGTTTTTGATAGACTGGTTCAATCGAAATTATATTTTCACACAATATGTTCGAATGAATAATGCATGACACTACAGCAGTGTGGCGCAAATTATTATTTATTATTCATTTATCAATATTTAATATATCGTATTATATAAAACACGTACCTAATATGTTATATTTAGGTGTATAATGATGACTGAAGAATACATTTAACTTTGTATAGAAATGTTATCAATTTGATCATCAACAAAATACCGATCTCAGTAGAATTTCATATTGGTGTATTATATACGTACATTGTTTTAAGTCAGGGTTGGACAGTTTTATAATACCAATAGATATTGATATCGTAAATAAATAAATTTAACAAATTTGTTTGAAAATCACGAGAAAAAAAATGTTCCTTGAGCTACGGGTAAGTATTTAAATTCAAAACTATTAAAACTTTAAAATATAGAAATAAAACAAACGTAATATTTAAATATTGCCAACAATCATTATAATTTCTTTAGACTCCGAGAAAAATAGTGCAATCGTGTTTTAATGAAAGGCCGATTGCGTGAAATCTCATTTCATTGATTACATAAATTTTACAGATACTTGTAATTAAATAATGATTTATTTTACGCCTTCAATAAAAAAAAAAAGCTTTAACTAAATTATTATTTTTCCTCATAAAATAACATCAAAATTTGATTTTTAAACGCTCATAAAAATTTAATGTGGTTTTATGCTAAACTTTTTTTTTTTTATCTTAGTAAAAAATACCAAAAGTAAGGGGAATCTTGTATTCAACTTTCATATCTTATGACTTATGTAATAAAATTAAGAAATGTATGGATTCTTAACTACAGGACAGTTTGGAAATTTTAACAGTTTTGACGAATCTTGACAAAATTTGAGATTCTAAAGAATTTAACGCTTATAAAAATAATTGAGCAACTACGTTTTAACTGCTGTAAGAGGTGGGTCTTGTATTACAGTGTCAAGCTTTTTTTACTAAAAATGTACACAATTTTATTAACATAAGTAGTACAAAAAGTGCTAAAATATATTTAAAATTGTAATAAAATGTTTGGGGAAAATTTTAAGTTTCTATGGTTATTCCTAAATTTTGTCATAAACTGGTGTTTCATAAATATTTGATTTTTTTGTTAGTATTTTTCTACTTAATCATTTTTTTTTTTTTTTGACACAAATCATTGTTCAACCAATAAATTGATTACTTTTTTCGTAATATACAATTTAAACAAGAGAAACACAAACGATTAACGAATAGAATACAAAAGTTCAGTAATTGTACTTGCAAGTGTTCTTGTATAATTCTCAGATAAATATAAAATATTTAAACATTTAATAATATTATTTTTCCCATCCGTGATTAATATTTTAATTGATTTGTTATTAATAAATATTTTAATGTGTATTTTATTACAACAAATCGTAAATTACTACAAAAAAAAAAAAATATATTATTGCACAAATATGAAGGATATCATAATGAATAATAATAATAATAATAATAAATAATAATGTAATGATTCATATTTCGTTTGGTACCGATGGAACATATGCACAGCGGTAAAAAACGAAAGCCGTTCAAGGGAATCCAGCCTATATTATATTATTTATATCGGTGGTAGGTAATAAACATAATATAAACATAACAAGGATTCAAATCGCAAACGTTTTGTATCGAGACGACAACGACGTCATCGCATCGTCTCGACGCAATCTCTTAAATATTATGCTATATTGATAAATATGAGATAAAAATAATCGAAACCGCCACGCATTGACGAACGGTGACATAATTAAATCAAGGTCGTCGCTTTCATGAGCCGAAAAAGGCGCAATCGTGGGCGTCCGTATATTATAGTAATTTCGGTCCTCGGAGTTAGGTATAAGTCATAAGGTATAGCTCTTTAATATGTTATTAAAAATGGTAAAATATGCATCATGACAAAGCTCCGACCTATATAAGAGTAAAATCATTTTTTTCATAAATATTTTATATACTTGACAATATTTTAGAAATTAGAAACAGACAATATGGACAATATTAGACATGAATCTGTAAATCATATGTGACGATTGGTGGATAATATATATTGATAATATAATAATAAATATTGTTAAATATTTTAACCAGATAAAATCCAATTTAAGATATTTTTGTCAGATTAATATTTTTTTTAGATTCTGAGAGAAGTAATGAATATACCGATTTTACAATGAAGTATGATTTTTTTATGTGTGTCATCGTAAAAATCATTAGATTTTCAACTTCAATATTTTTTTTATTAGGAATGGAAAGGATTTATGGTAGGTAATTTGGGAGGTCCAAGGTAAAAAATTCCAATTACTTTTCTGGATAAATGAAAAAAATTGTCCGAGGGTCAAAAAAAAAATTTCTGTAACGAAAAAAAAGTAACGCTTTTAGTGTACCTCCCGTGGTGCTAGAAATTTAGACTTTGAATCATAGCTTCTTTATAATAGTCTCTTAGAAAATATGAATTTAGGAGATCAAAATCATCCCTTTCAATAATTGTAATCTGTTGTTTCTCTAGATTACTAATTTTCGAAATGAATGAAAAATATATTGGGTATAAATTTATAATGAATACAATTGTTTGTTTATAGCCATATTGATAATTTTATGTTTTCCCAAAAGGGAGAATTTTGTTGTTTTTCTATAAATATCGATAAAACATTATTTGTTTTGTCAAAAAGCTTGGAACTTTTATACAAGGTTCCTCATAAGTTGTTATTGTAGCTCTTTAAAAATATTAAAGATAACATAGGCACGATTATTTTATAAGCATTTGAAATTAATAATTGCCAAATTAATAATTTTTTATGTTATTATTATTGTTGTAATAATATATCAATCATTTCTGCAGCTTTAGTTGTTGTGATATCGGTGAAATTTTGCAAACCAACAATCTAACTTTTCAATGTTATCCTCCTTTTAGACGTACAATTGGGCACAAACTGTGAAGTGTGGACGACGATGATTAGGCTGAACTCAGATCGGAGTGGTCCGCAATAATTAAAGAGCATGAAAAAAATAAAACCGAAACAAAACAAAATTACACAACTTTGCGCGTGTCGGATAACAGCGTTGTTATTATTATTGTTTTACTTTTATTTTTTTGTCGGTCGCGAGAAATTGAAGAAGACTGCGGTTTTGCATATTATTTTTATTATTATTATAACATCATTACGCACTTACGCGCAATACGTATTCCATATAGGTAGGTATAACCTACGTACTTATTATTATATTATGTGTCGGGTCTGAATAAAATTGACGCAAGTCACGGTGCGCGAGAAAGTAATTAGGTCACTGTAGTATAATATAACCTATTACCATTTGCGTAACATACAGCGTGATTCTTTTATCACAAAAAACAGTTAATTTTTTTGATACATTTTTGCGTACGAATGCATAGATAGGTACCTAGTATATTATTACAATATCGATAATTTTCCGTTTGACTTTTAATTATTATGGATAACAATTTTCAGAAAAATATTCTGCTCTTGAATATGAAATAAAAAAACGTAAGTATGCTATAAGTAATTTTAAACGATTTAAAATTTTTAAAAGTTTATTGATAAAATGTCTAGTAGATATATAATTTTGTTGAGAAAAGAATGTTCTGAAAAACGCATAAAACTTACTGAAGAAAATACTTTTTTTTTGATAAAATAATCACTCTATACACGCGTTATATTTGCATACGGCGAGTGCAATGAATAATGATGTTAATTCCGGGCAGACGTCAGGTAAAGATTTAAGCAATTTTGTAGAAGAAAAAAATCACGATTACCGATTATGGGATAATTCATCAAAGCCCAAATATATTATAATATACCTACATATATTATGCGTGTGTGTATGAATTTTAATAGACCGTAATTATTGTAATTATCTATATGTAAATAAAAAAATACGACTCCTTTCTGGTATTTGCGTGGTAGATTGCAATGTCATACTGTTTGTTGTGTGTACATATTACGGTTTTGTGAACCGTCGCGTCGTCTTTGCGAAATCCTCTTGCCATTGCTTCGACATAATATTGTGCAGTGTATTATTATACTTAAATGTTATCACGATATAACCATGACTATATATATATACACGTTGAGCCATGGATATAACGATACCTATATGGTACCGCGCTGTAGTCATATAGATCGGGCTTGAGAACGACGTTTAGTTTTGAATAAAGCATATTAATAATAATATACACACCACTGCAGTTTGTTCTTCTCAGAAAGACCGTCTTTGAGGAGGTCGCTCATCGGACCTATTTTTTTTATCCATACATATTATATTGTTGCACGCTGCTACTATTTTTATGAATCATTATCTTGTGTCTTTTCCGTAATTCTAACCTATCGACCGCTTTTGTGCTAAATCAAATAGATATGAGAAAATTCGATATACTTATAATTATAATTGAAATTAGTTATGATCATACGTTCAATTTTAAAACAATACGATATCGAACCTAACCTCTATACCAGAGGTATTCAAAATTTTTCCATCCCACTACTCCTTTGTGTTTTCACAATATTTTGAAGGCACCCAAATTATAAATGACAAAAAGAATATTCGTTTTATGTATGTAAATGTATTTATTTATCTTTTTTTCATATACAAAAAAAAATGTATAGTGTATAATTCCAAAATCGCTACAATGACTATAAATAATATATGTCTTTATATGATAAATTATATTATATTAATTTTGGTTTCCGGTTCATTGTCAGCTCCCTTAGCCAACTCTCGCGACATCACTGGGAGCCGTGACGCACAGTTTGAATACCTCTGCCCTATGTCCCTATACTATATATTTATGCACGGACACGATCCTCCGCCATGAGGCTAGGCATACATAGCCATTCGTAATATAGTCACGTCCGTGAAGTCGACTCTATAATTTCCATCCGACGAACCATGGATGGAAAATCCAGGGTTAACAAAATACGGTTTGTGAGAATTTTCAAGTCTATATTTTTAAATTTTTAAGTGCAAGTTGGTCGTAAAACCTTAGGCAACATTCTAAAACGTTAACTCATAAAATCCTGACATACAAAAAGGCCAACTTTGGGGACGTCATGTATATACAGTCGCTTTCAATCAGGCAAGTGTTTGGACCAGACAAGCAGTTTTTGGTGAGTGTGAAATTTCTCATACAAATGTACTACACGAATGAGACACGTATCGTCGGCGACCAATCGATTAGTATTGACAAAAATATAGCTAATGGTACCTACCTTAAATTATATCATGTTACATATTATAGTTAGGTATTTTGACATTTCGTATTATATTATATTTTAAATGTCATACTCAAGAGTTGTGTGGCCTACAAGCTATACAAAAATTATTATTTACGCATTAAATTAGAATTATTGTATGAAATATTAGTAAAGTTATTACTGGCCACTGGGTAACTATTTAGCATATTATTATATACCGCAAATTAATATATTATAGACATATAATATTTTTTTAGTTTTAATCGGTATTTTAAGTAGATATTTTGTAGGTAATATATACTTTTTAAACTACAGAGCATTATGCTTAATTAACTAAAAAAAATGTGTACAAATGTGTTAATATCATAATATTTCCAATAATTGTTTTATTAAAACTTTCAAAATAGATGTATTAGTAATAGCTAATTTATCTAACTCATTTAAAGCATATACGATAATAGAACGAACTTACCTTTCATTTACAACGAACGTGAAATTATTTTTTTATAAATTATATATTATTATATTGTTTTTAAATGACCAGTGTACTATAACTCATATTATAACATTATTAAAGCTGTAGTCTGCGGGTGATTGATCAAACGCTTATTTTCTCTCGAATTGTATGTATGTTATCGAACTGTAGGTACCTACCTATTATAATAGTATAATACTATAATAATATACGAGTAGCCATACACATAAATGGTATAATATGCATGTACCTACAACGTGTCAAGTTATTTTATTTCGAAAGTCGACCCATTTCAAATCTATTGGCAAAGATCTGATCTCGTGTTAAGGGGATGAAAAAAAAAACTGAACATTCACACCTAAATAATTACTCAAATAAGTTATCAAATATTTTAATATTATCTCTGGGTTTGTCAATAATACTCGAATTGCTATTAGTTAACAATATAGTATAGTATAGGTTGTTAGTGTAATATTGGACGAATTTAGATCAACCGTTATGAATAAAATACTTTTTTTTAAATTCTCTTTTGTAATCATTACAAACATAATTTCATTACCATGGATGATGTCGTTATACTAATATCGGGTATATACCATACGGTATACGCAGTATATGGAGATCGGGTTGAACAATGTATCATTTTTACTATGCAGTCTATACACATCATTATCCTTCTACGTTGTCAACGTTATCCTTGCCAGAGAATATATTTTATAATACCATTTAAATTTTAAATTTAGTATTTATGTTCGCTATGATTACGGTAAATTACATGAATCCATCAATTGAACGATTGTTTTCAGTGAGTCTTTTTTTCGTATAAGCTTAGTCATAATGTAGACACCTACCGTCAAAGTTCTAAATTATCACCACTATTCTTTTCAGAATATTATACTATATAGACTGATGGTTCACCAAGCATAATATTACCCCTATTTTTTTCTTTGACAATGATTTTTTTTTTAACGAGAACAATTTTTTTTTATGTAAATTGTTAAATGGATGATTTTATTGAGCATTATAATGTACCTATCCAAATTAAAATTCAAACTAGTAATGTTTTTGAGTTATTAAAAATATAAGCACTAGGTAAGGATAATAGTCCTTAAAAATGATCTTACAAAAATATAAATAATTAGATGATATATTTAATAAATATATAATTATTTATTATAATTTATTGACCCTGCGTGGTACCAAATTGTTCAAACCTTTTACCATGAGGCATGGACCTATTATTCTTAGTAGGTACACAAAATTAAAAAGTAACTATAATTATAGGTACTAGAATGGACTTCGATTTCTATACGTCAAAATTTTCAAAAAAGACATCTGCTCAAAAATTATTTACTGAAAAAAAAGTGTAATTCTCATTTGAAAAAAATAAGTTGGTATCGTCAGTTGCCAAAGGACATTTCTTAAACGCTTAAACAGTAAAATAAATCTAGGTAAGTAATAATAAAGGTACACATAAAAATTCTAGATGAATATATTTATATATGAATGATATCAAATCAAAATTTGAATTAGTTCATTATTAAAGGAAAAATTATGGTAAGCATGCTCGGTTATTGCTCAGTATATGTTTTAAATTATTCTGTGTACTAAATATTATACATACATATCTGATCTAAATACAAACGAAAACATTGATCTCGCTATTATTGCCAATAATAATATAATATTATAATCATTATCAAAGTTCAAACGAACTAAGAAACAATTTTATTGAACGTTCAAACTTAAAAGAATCAACCCTATTCAAATGATATTCATATTTGGACAACTGAAAGTTAGAGGACCATACTAATCGAAAACAATCCGAAATACTTCTACAACACTATTTATACTTTAAAAAGAATAATGTATATGTTTGAAACTTCTTCGATCCTCAAAATCGAAGACCTTAGTCGTTCAAAATTAAATATTTTGGTATGATTTTAAACCGAAAGTTAATCTTCAGGTTAGATCCATATATTAGGGTATTCTTAAATTTTTAAACATATCTTGTCATCAAAGATTAAAACCTATATACTCCTTTAATAAATAGAAAAACATTCCTTAGTTAGAACGTGCTTTTTTGTTGCATAAAAGCAATTTCATCGCACTACAATTTATATGCTTCAGGCTTCTTTTATCCGGAAAAACTGATCAAAAACGCACAAAAACTAATTACAGATTATTCAATCCAAAGTTTTAAAAATAATTTCAAATGCATTATAGTTTGTATGAAATAACATTATTTACGTGGACTTAAAATATCGATAAATTATTTTAGACATTAATAAAATCTGTAAACAATCGTCTTTAAAATTCATGCAGAGAATTATATCATGAATTAGATTAAATACAAACATGAGATGCTTCAAACGTGGATGTCCTTGAGACTATCACCAGGAGAAAAAAAACATAATTTTTAAGTTGAATTTATATAATTCTCCTCATCATCTTTCACAGTTCTTTTAATTTTTTATTGTGCCTATTTTATAATTTTTAATATATTCGCAAATTGTACGCGTATCTATACTTAATAGTTAATATCCATACTTCAACATTAAAAATGTAATATTTATAAGATTTAAGTTTAGACCCATTGTCAGTAAAGCTGAATTAAATAATATACAAAAGAAACACCGCCGAACAACAATTATTATTGATTATATTACTTATTATTATTTTTCTGTCTGATTTATAAGATTCCGGATTACCGTCTTTTCCTTTTCATATGTTGACATTTTAATGTTGAAGTTCATAGTTTAAATATTAAAGTTAAATTACTTAAATACGTACCTATCTAATTGGATTTATTAAAATGAAAATGACTAGCAACGTTTAAATGGGTTTTTAAAAAAACTCTTGTTAAATGATACAAGCGAAGTCATGTAGGTACCTAAAGAGGAGGTTCGGGTGATTTAAGGAGGGACATTACCTCTAGAAAATTGTTTGGCCCCTCTGAAAAGTAATTTAGATATACAATGGATCTAAATAAATATCTATGTCATAAGAACGGCATTTCTCGAGGATTTCATCAAAATAACCTAGTTAGTCCCAAAATGTTGAACACATTTGCGTCTATGGCTAATTTGTAAATTATGTATAGTGTAATTACAAATATTAATACCAGGGGCTTGCATTTGAATAAAAAAAAAAATACGTTTTACGTTATTTACAATCCAAACGTTGTGCAATTTTCGTGTTTATCATTAGAAATAACATCTATGCGGGGAATTGCCTGGATACGGAATGTCAAAATATAATGAATTCTTGGATTTATTGCTAAGATAAAAATAAATCGCCTGGAATAAATATTTCTATGAAATCAATACTATAACTTTTAAATAAATGGATTTTAAATTATTTTGTTTTACATTGTTTTTCTTTAAAAAAAAATTTCTTTTTAATGCTATTCTATTATAATTTTTGCGTTATGTTTTGTTTTGTAGTATTCAATTATTTTTGTTTACTGTTTTTCGTTTTAATTACGTTATTATTAATTTCAATCGTTTTTCGTCATATATAACGTTATAATTATAACTTTTTATCACTTTGCAAGTCCTGAATTTAATACACAATTTAGTATTTTCATTTATAAATGAAATAGGTATACCTATTCATGTTAGTGAATGGAAAAAAACTAAAAAGGAGGAGTAGCTTAGGAAAAGTGTAAGACGAGAAAAATTAGAGGTCTAGTTGACCTATGAAATTCAGTGTCTTTTTCAAAAAAATAAATAAATATTTCTAGGTGTACGACATTAAGAAAGCGAAAGAGAAAGAGGTAAATAGACAAAGAAATTAGAGTTATAAAATTCATAATAATAACAACGATAAAAAAAAAATACATAAGCATTAAACATATATATGTATGCTGTGTGTTTATAATATTATGCAACTGTTTAGGTCGGTGCGTTACATAATATAATTAAAACCGATATATAAAACCGCGGCGGCTGCTGCGGTTTTAAGTGCATCGGAACTGGATGACCTTGCGTAGGCATGTCTTATATTATTTAAAATACACGCATAATAAAATATTTTTTATATTAATAAGAGTATACACCTATGTGTTATTATCATACGCAGATGATCGCGTGCGCCTGACTAGACGAGTTTTGTATAGAAAGCATGCCGCACCCGTGATGAAAATATTCTAAACGTACCTTCTTGTGGGTTATGTCAATTTAAATAAAAATACCTTAAACTTTTTTAGTAATTTTGGGTTTTATCATTTTCGAAAAAAAATCATTGTACACCGCAACAACTCTAGACACAAACAGTCAAACACATAGGTACCTAACTCACTGAAAAAATGTTCATATATCGTGGAATTTTCAGATAATTTTTTGTTCACTATTATATTAGTGAAAAACTTTTTATATTTAGTATTTTGGGATATGGGAAATTACTGTAAAGAAAGAAATTTAAATTATTGAGACAATGAGATGCAGTCATGTAGATGTAGTCACTGAGTCACCGGTAGAGGTTTTTATTTTTTAAATTTTCATTAATTTCATCAGTTTCGTTACCGTAAGTCGTAGTTTATGGTGTGGACGTCTCAAACAAAAAAAGAAAATAGAATACGCTGAGATCATGGGAATAACGTGACATTTATTACCGTCTTTCGGCAATTGACTACGCTTTGTTTGATCAAAAAATGAACGTGTCACGTATGCATTACCATTGAGTATAAATAGTATACTCAATGGTATAACCAATATAAAAATAATTGTATTATAATATAGTTATGCAGAATAATATTATTGTTATGCAATACTGTCATCTGAATTTGCGTATTTTTTAATATTGTTGCGCGCAGATGCATTACAAATCAATACCGATTCGCATATTATGTGCAACATCATCATTAGTCCTTACATACATAATATTATAAATTATATTATTGTAATATGCGATTCAAACGTACGGCGCACGGAAGAATTAAATACATACTCGAGAACGTGTCAATGACGACGTGCATCCGTAGTATTATATCATGGATGTGAGTGGCGTGCATAGATTTGACAGATGAGTGATGACCAGCGAACACTTCGTTATGTTATTATAAAACGTATATATATATATATATATATTTATGGCGTAGGTGGTAGGCTGTAGTGGCGTGCAGCATATATTGTTATAATTATTATTGGTGATGGGAATATGCAATTTAAAATATTGCAATATGAGAGTCATCCTTATCGCTCATCAAAAATTGAATTGTGGAAATAAAATAACCCGTAGGTACTATTATTGTGATGGTGCATAAGTACAGCGTAGTGCAGTACCTACTGAAAAAAAATACATTTTTAGGAACAATATATTATATAATATATTACTTTTTTGTGTACCTAAATGATTAATAAAAT
Source organism: Pentalonia nigronervosa (assembly GCA_014851325.1). NCBI lineage: Eukaryota > Metazoa > Arthropoda > Insecta > Hemiptera > Aphididae > Pentalonia > Pentalonia nigronervosa. The sequence continues at coordinate 21,617 of JACXSJ010001566.1, forward strand.
AAACATATTATGATTTTGGTCATTGTGTAAATGGTGAACACAACAAGTTTAAAAATCTGGTATATTTTTTTTATAAATTAACTTTTTTACTGGACTACAATTTGATTTTTAATAATTTACCGAATTCTCATGTAGTGATAAATGATGATTATAAATCTTTTGATGCATAATGCCACTTAAAATGTGATGCAATATGTGTTTACTTAACACTTAATTGTTTTGAAAAAAAACAGTTAACTCATTATTATACTACCTATTTGAAAAAAGATTTAATTAACTGAAATAATGAACTATGTTATAATTTTTCACTGTTATACAAAAATATGTAGTTAAATAAATTTTAAACTCAAATATTGAGGTCCTAAATTACCTTTTTACTGTATTTAACCTCAGAAAATAAGGATACGGGATATTCAAATTAAAATACTGCATTATCTCATATTTAACAATTTGTTTACTGCATTTACAACTTATTGACTGTAGAATATTTATATTTTTAAAATATTTCAATACATTTTATAATGTAATAAAAATAAAAATAATTTAATCTAATATGTTGATTTTAGTATGTATAAACAGAAACTTTATATTAGTATTTTATATGACATACGCTGTTTAAAAGTAAGTTGTTGAAAACATTAATATAATATTATATAATTTAATAAATACCATATTTATAAGGTCGGTCAAGTTGTTTCTTTTAAATTGTTTTTAGAATAGATGGTTACGAACATTACAATTTAATATCGTTAAAAAAAGTAATTTCGTCATAAGACTGATCAAACGGCATTTATCAGTTGAAAATGTATATGCACCAATAGTGTTTGTTTTTTTTCTTTGTTCACTATGAAATATGATTGAATTAATAAATCGACTTGGGTGTTGCAAATTTTCATTGCTGAATAATATTATATTCATTAGCCGTTCTTAAAATAATATTACGACATCGTACAATCGTAATATCTAAAGTTTGCGTTTACAAATTACAACAATTGCCGCTATCTAAACCACAACAAATTTGTGTTAAAAATTATAATATTACATACGGTTAATTATTATTATTATTATTATTATTTTTTTTTTGAACTTTTAATCAAATAAATTTTTTGAAGCACACATATTATTATCACGGGCAATGATGCATCGTTCAAAAAAATTCGTTAAATATACGTTATACCTACGTGATGTAAGTATAATATTATGTCGTAATGTCACTCAGGGCATATTTTCGTATTATATTTAATGTCAGTGACAGTTTTAATTATATTGTTTTCGAGTAAAAGCAAACATTTTCAAAAATGACGTATTCACCTATGGAATTGATAATAATTATATTATTTCACTGGTGGTTTATTATTGAACTATATTGGGTAACTACGGCGAATATAGTTTTGAGTATAATATTATTGCCTACCGAATTATATTACGACCGTTTCAAGCGAATAATTTATTATTAATTAATAAACATTTACAATATAAAGTGCAATGAGTTTATCGTACAATAACTGTGTAATTAGGTTAGGTACCACCTAGGCGTGATGCGCGTCCGTCGCGCCTAACTTGTATATTGTAGGTACCTACTTTGACATATGTGTTTACTGATTACAATATATGCACCAGACACCTGTGCGATGTTTAATTATAATATTAAATAAAAAATATTACGTCTTCGTCCTATATGCGATATGGACAGTATATTATGGTACAACATAATTATTGTGTGACACGCGAGGCAATGACCAAGCGTTTAATACCTATATTAACCTATACTAAATATGGCTGTTGGGCATAAGTTTATTATCAAGTTGTAACAGACAGAAAGCGCACATAATATAATAATAATAATTTATCCCGCACAGTACGAACCACAATATGAACATTCTTTCGTTCGCTGACCGCTAGAATAAGTTCTCTTATAATATTATGATCTAGTGAGCATATGACTACATATTATTTACTAACAATTTGAAATATTGGAAAATACCTTCTAGAAAACAGTGCTAGGTACAGTATTAAATTTATTAATATTTTTCCTCCAAATTAAAAAAAAATTACTTTAAATAAATACCAGTGATAAAAAAAACCTTCATTGTTTAATGTATGTACCCATATTATTTTATCACAATAATACAAACAATATTATTCTAGCTACCTATTTTTTCGCATATTTTACTTTTTCTTTGGTATCTACATATTTTCATATTTATTATTCTTATAATTTGTTAGCCTTACACGCCCATCTGCTGCAGTATTATATAGATAGGCGTATTGCATACCCGAAATGCCTATAAAATATTCCCTAATTCTAAGACGTGCGTACATTACTATAGTTAGGTACCTACCTACTTGGACACTCGATGAAATTTTAATACGAGATTATATAGTTAAATCGAGAAATACTATATAAATAATGCATGATAATCGTTGCTCACTAATAATAATATGCAAGTACAACAGTTGGTGATTTTTCAAAAAGTTATTGATGTGTTTTAAATACAGCTAGACACGCGTATATATTTGCATAACAGACATGATGGGTGTTAAAACTCCTGACGGAATAATATTTACTGTTGTATAATATATAGTGTTATGCCAACGGTGTAAATAAACGTGGAACTTTACACTTAAGCCTACCCAATGAACGCTAATCGAGACAAAACACTATTTTTTTTTTTGTTTTAGTAAACATATATTTATGTTTTATTTATCGCTGCCTCCAATTTTTCTGTTTCCAATACAATTTTTATTTTGATACGTAAAAGTTTTCAAAAAAATTATCTGTTAAATAATTTACAATAAAAAAGATAGGATCTCATTTGATAAACAAAAGTTTGTATTTCCACAGAACTTTCCTTAACTAGAACGAAATATTTTAAGAATTCAAAAATATGTTCTTTATTAAGTAAACTTAAAAAATCCAAAAATCAGATTATGATTAGTTACATTACTAATGAAAAAAAAGGGAAAGCACTTGAGCATACTTGGTGAATTACCCTGTACAGTTAAATTTGGATTTTAAGAGGATTTTGCAAGCGTAGAGGCAAATCTAGAAACATATTTTATCGACCATTTCTATAATGTTATCAGCACACCATAATGCCAAGATAATATTTTGAAACATATAAATTTATTGACGAGTTGTTGGACAATGATAGACTTTTCCCAAATTTTTTTTGATTTTATACTTTTCTCTAGATTTTTTTTCGTTATTGATCCACTTCCGTACAAAACATATTTTATTCAAATCTACAAAATAATATCATTTGATTCGAATAATTTTTCTCACGACAGATTCGTACTATACATAATATATACATATCTCATTTGGATAACGCGATAAGAAATAATAAAAATCATTAACACCAAAATTTGGCTGTAAATTAATTTCTTGTTTCTTTCTTATCACTTCACACACGAATTCATAAGAAATAATTAATGGTATGGCGTTCAAGGCGTAAAATACCTAAAGATAAAATATAATATAATATTATACAAATAAAATTCTATTGCATTGCTTGAATCTGCAGATGTTTAATACATAAAATTTTACACAATACTTTCGTAAGAAAAACAACAAAATATAAATTTTAGTTGACATAATTATTTTATATTTTATTATAAAACTTAAAATATATTAGAAAAATACATTTGTCGCATTATCGCGTTCAGCTGTTATACTCAATGACATATTTTATGATTTGTTAATAAATTTAAATATAATAAAAAAATAGTTTACTTATTATAACAATTTTAATAAAATTAATCAGCACATAGGTATAATATATTATGCGGTATTTCGTTGATAGTGGAATTATTGGACTGATGACGAAGTGAAAAAAAATGATAAGTAAACGTTATATGTATACAATATACGTATGTATCTCTACAGTTAATAAACCATTTTCCACGATATATCACATGTAGTTATTTATTAAACATAAATATAACAGAAATAAATTGCAAATTGCTAAGATGATCGTCAAATTATTGTCACTTAAACAGTAAGAGCCTACTAAACTGCAGCTTATACTACACAGAGAGCCAGATAAAGGCTATATAAAGGCCCTGAACAGATTTACACAAAAGGTATGTTTTTCATTTTAAAAATATTTGTAATAACCTACATATTTATTTAAATGTTTCCAATATAGCTAATTATTGAGTTCTACAAAAATACAACTTTTTTACGCAATTAGTTGTATAATTTAGAGATAAAAAAATCAATCGACTAAATTTGAATATATTATGCGTTATTCAATTTTTCGAAATATTTATTACGTTTTATTCTGTCTTCAAAAATGTAGCTTGGTTTATTTATTAGTATTGACGTATTCCTCAATTTTTAATATTATGAAACAATCGACGTAATATAATAAAATTATGTATATAATAAAAAAAATATGTTTTAGGATTCACGTACGTTTATATCAAATGAATAAATAAATTATAGTGAAAACAAATATTTTTTGTTTTAAAAATGTATAAATTTAAATTTGTATTTAATTTTTGGGTTAAATTTTGAATACTGTACACCTCAACAAACGACTTCATATTTAACTTCTATTTTGATTAATCCAGCTCTAATTTGTTTGTCGAATTACATTATACTTTTAGTGTTTAAACGAAATGCTGCATTATTACCGATAATCGGTAATGCATTCATATAATATTTACACGGGAAAAAAACAATTAGAGAAATTAAACGTATTTCCATGTTCATATTATAGGTACTGATAAGTCATTAATGAAGGTTTAAAATGCCACATTTGACAATTAAACTGATTTCATAGGTGCCTACAATTTTATATTGTGTATTTGTGTATATTTTATATATACTGATATACTTAATATAAATGCATATAGGGATGGTTAAGGCATATTTTGTTAATAGTGCATAGTTTGCATACCTGATACACCTTTAAAGTAAACATTTTCAATTTTTGGTTTTATTTAGTTTTAAATATTTAATTATACACGATAGAAACGCGATATTGCTGAACTTATTAGTTGATAAACAAAAATTTTAAAAACAAATCTTATAGAAATATTGTAGATATTCCAATATTATTATTAGGTACATTGTAAATCTGAACAGTTATCAAAATCAAAAGAAAAATATCAATGAACAAGCATTAATTACTCTAATTTATCTTATTATTTACCTAATTTGATAAGACAACACGTAATAGATTTTTTATTAATCAAATATAAAGATCTTATTATATATGTATCTATAATAAATTAGTTCATTTTTTCCATTTTCACCTTACAAATGCATCATATTTAATATATTTTTAATGTACAAAATTCAGGTTACTAATAATAATAATCTGATATAGTGCATATACTTACATGTTTACTCATATATAACTCTTGCAAATTACGATTTGTGACGTTCTATTCATTACAATAGTAATATGCACAATACACAGGACCAACCATAGGTAATCGTGGTTTGTAGCGCAACCAGAATTTTTTCAAAGGGAGTCCATACTTATTTAAACATATAAATTATTAGCTAACAACTAATGAAAAGAATTTAATATAATATGTATACTAGAAATAATACGCTTCAGGGGGAGGGGGTCCGGAGTCGGGCTCCCCTCACAAAGTTGCGCCACTGCATTAATGGTTTTAATGGCAATGTTTATTCGTAAATCCAAACCAAGTAACTACTCACAAGTATTGATTATAATATGTGTACCTACATCATATATTATGTGCGAATGTGACACATTCATACACGCAATACCCGTTTGATTTGAGTGAAGTGAAAATATATGATATTATTTACGCATTAACCTATGTTTTGCCTTGGTTTGATTTCAGAGTTAAATCTTAACATTATTTGTTGGAGGTATGTCCATATTTCTTACGATACGTTTAATAATATCAATAAAGTATTAAGTTATTTGTACATAACAAGTGGAGCTTAAATACACCCACTAATATGAAATTAATTCAACTTGTTTGCTTAAGTTTTAGGCAATCATTCAGTGAAACTTTTCAATTCAACATATATTATGGTAACAGTAAATTCAATTTTAGGTTTGTAGTGAAGGGTTTAAAGTAAGTTCCAAATTATTCTTTATAAAAACAAATCGTTATTTAAAAATTCTAATATGTATTTATGTATTGAAATAATTCAAATTTAATATGCGACAAGTGATAATACACAACACTCATTCCAACAAACATTTTAACTACCATATTTTCAAATAGGTACTTAGGTTAGAAGTGTTCACTTTTGTGATACAAACTTATTAATTTTAAATGAAATAGATATTATTTTGTTGTAAATTGTAAAGCAAATGATTTTTTTTTGAAAATATCAAAACATCTCAATCTAAATAAAAGTTTTTCGAGTTATTAAAATGTATGACGTATACTAAAAACTAAGGACAATGGTTTATAATTTGAAAAAAATTATCCTAGTTATAAGTACATGGCTAAATATTTACAATATTTTATTATTGTTATATATAAAACTAATAGCCCCGTCCTCCCAATTAATGGATAAAATGTATGATTGGCGAATCGCCTGCATGCCAAGCATGGAATAATATCACAATTATCGACAAAACAACTTCTGCAGTCTCTGTAGTCTGCAGAAGTTATAAAAGATATGTTGGCGTAATATTTGTAATCCGTGTAAGTAGATTGTGTATAGATACTCAACATTATTGTTTTACTAGGTAAAAACTAATTTGTACGATTTTTGATTATACGAACGTACCCGCCTAATACCATAATACATGTTATTAGCTATTACCTAATAAAAATAATTTATGCACAATAACTTAAATTTGCGAGGACGAATATTTCACTCGGTAAACTACCATTAATGCTGTAAAATGTTTATGACTCGGGTTACACAATAATGTCATTATGAGCATGAAAAAGGTACCTACATAATATTTTCAGATTTTTTCAACCAAAAGTTTACATTAAAATAGTTAAAGTATAATTACATTAATGATTGTATTTAAGTGTTCAACTAGAACACAAATGTTTTAAAAGGAAACCGTTAAGAAGATATTACTCATACATTTACACTAAATATGATTTGTGTAATTACCTGGACAGTTCAACAATATTCTTTTTTGATATAGGTATAAGAATAACAATGGTTAACAAAAACATAATTACGGTACTTAATTTCGATACATTAACCGAAATTACACTAAAAGCACCGTTTCAATAAAACTGTACCTAATAATTTAAAAACATAATATGTTATTGATAGGTACATAATTTGTTTAAGTATTTTAATTTTGTTTTTAAATGTTCAAATAATTCTTAATTTAATACAATACAAGTTTTTACAGAATTGCATAAAATTATTATTAGATTTAAATAGATAATTACGTATGCGTCAACAAAGATAAACACACACACACACACACACACACACACACACACACACACACACACACACACACACACACACACACACACACACACACACACACACACACATATATATGTTATAGATATTAATATAATATATGTTTACATTATATTTTGTCCTGTATTCTTTTTTTGTTAATTTATTCATAATATATTAAATTCGTTTAACAACCATATTCTCATCATTTGATGCTTATATTATGTTTATGTACTTACGAATTACGTAAATTACCTTAATTATTCAGTCAATGAGTTATTTTACTTAACATATAGTTAGAACTAGGTATCTCCTATAATACTTTTTTTTATTATAGAAATGATAAATAATAAAATTATAGTAATCAATAAAAATACATTTGACTAGACTAGATTGAAACGAAATGTGATAGATAAAAGGTCAGATTCTTTTATTGTATAATTTTGTTTCATAAACGGACGTATACAACATTTTTTCATTAAAATTCTAAGACTTGGATAAACTATACGAAATTTTAAAATTAGGTCATTATCCAGTGATGAAGACTGGGTATAGTAGTACATATATTGATATTATATATAGGTACTAGGTAGTAGGTAAGGTTTTTAAATTAATATATGTATATTTTTAGTAAAATTTAAAAATCTGGTCTTTGCCAATTATTATTTCTTGACATTAATTTAATAATTATAATTAAAATAGTCAAATGACCTAATTATATTGAACATTTATATCATCAAATAATTTTTATTATTTGAAGACATTCTATTTTATGAATCATATAAACCTGATTGACGGAATTGTTGCTGAAAATGATAGGTATGAGTCGATGGTATAGTATAAACGTTGCAAAATTAGTACTAGCTGTGTGCGTTTTGAATTAATTGCTGGCAGTTTTTTTTTTTTTGTGGGTTAAACTGGTCAGTGATTTCGTTTCGTTGTTTGGAGGTTGTTGTCACTATCGTATTTCACAAATTTACGATTTATTGCACAACACGATGTTGAGATACGCTGTATACTTACTAGTAGACTATATTAGTATATAGCCATTATATTATATTATTATAATTATTTAAGAAAGTGCTTTACAAACAGAAAACCTTAATTAATGTATATTTTTTTTTATATTATTGAAGTCTGTGTATTTTGTTTGCTTTTGAAACATATTTATGACTTATTGAATCATAAAATATTTCAGCTGAACAAATCTGATTTAGCATTTCAGACTTTTGGCATATTATTATTTATAATTTTCAAATTCTTGTATACATATATAGATGCAAAATAGTTATACTCTTGTACCTACATATGTGATTATATAAATATATAATATAAAATACACGTGCCCAAAATTAAACGAGGCTCTAACGCGCATGAAACTTGTTTTATTACCGTTTTCGCGACATTGTACTTATACGCTGTAAGATCATTTACTAAACATACCGACTGCGATTAAATCACATGCAGAAACTGCACAACTATAATTGCCACCCTCAATTGATGCGTATAACATTTTTACTCACAAATATTATCTGCGGTGTATCATACAGAAGTATCCAGGTTATGGAAATTTTGAACTTGAAAAGCAAAAATACTTTATAAGCTACTTCAGTCATTACGCTCAAATATTTTCATCATTAATCAAGTAATTATTAAATATTATCATTCATAAATTTTCTAGAAAATGTTAACCATTAACAATTTGAGTTAAATTTATCATCGATCTCCACTTTAAATTGACGATAGTATTATTTTTTGAAAAAATTAAATTGTAAAAAAAAAAAAAAAACGTACAACTGTACAAGTACGTCAAACGTCTGGACAGCAGAGGTACGTGCTATAAATACGACAATGGTGACGACGACGATGATCATCAATCGTTTTAAACATAATAATTATTATCTTATTCTCACTCACCGCGGTACACGTCTTTTTGAACTAGAAACGAAACGTTCTTATTGTCGTCGGCCGACAAAAAGGTGTATCGTCGATGTTGTTCCGGCTGACCCGGCGGCGGCGACGATGAAGAGTCATTGACATGGCTGCACTCGTTCAATCCGCTTCCGTTTAGGGATGCGAAATGTCTTGAATCGCACTGTCGGTGCGCCAGGACGTGTCCCGGCCCGTTCGCGACGAGGAAGCACTGCAGGACGACTAGCAGCGTCCATCGTCGAAACGATGTGGACATGGTCGGTAAAGGATGCGTGAACAGATATCCGATAAACGTTGTGTGTAAACGCAAAGGCGACGACGTGCGTAAGGATCCAAAGACCCAAAACCTACGCTGGCGTCGGCGCTAAGTCGTGTCAACAGGTAAATAAATGGCTGCGGGCGTGTACACGAATATTAATAATACGATATCAGCACTGCGCGAATGATAGTAATGTATGCAATGGTACGTGTCGTAGGTGTTATGATCGACGACTGCGGTCGCCTATCTCCTCGCGACTGACGGATATATAATATTATTATTAATATTAGCGTTGTGTTGCCGTATCGTCGAGAATAATAATTCAGTAAAAAGATATATATTATTATGATTTTTTTTTTTTTTTTTAAACGCAATTTATTATCGGGCTTGATATATCATTTATATTATTCGCCGGTGGTACGGAGCCGGCCATCGACTGACGTTTGTCAGTTATCGCGGCGATATATTATTATTATTTAGGCGGCGACGGCGGCGTCTGTCCACGTGCCCCTCTATTATAGTATACACACGCATCTCTTTCACTTTCTTTGGTTCTTCCAAGGTGGACGACGACGCTGCTCCAGCAACTGCATGTCATCGCCTCACATTCGTCGCACGCTGCGGCTCACGAGGCCCAGTGTATTATTCTATAATATTTGAATTAAGATAGATCGTGGACTCGGATCTCGCGGAACGGGTCCAGCAGTCGAGTTGATCCGCTTGTAAAAAATATTACGGTGGTAAAAAAAAAAAAACAAATAAGTCCTAGGAACATAATATTTTGTTAAAACGACTGAACGGCGGCGGTGGAGGATAAAATTCCTCTCTCCCGCGTCGTGAGATTGGCGCCACCTAGTCCAGTTTCTTTGACATTTACTCGCTGCCGCCGCGGCATAGATCATATTGTAACGTAAATAACTAACTATTAACTACGTCGCATATAGATACATAAACATAATGATATAATATAGATATTATGTCACGATATATGTATAAGAACAATTCGTGATCTGCAACAAGTAGTATAGTCTAGCACAGGCGTGGATTTAGAAATCTGAAATGAAAGGCTACATTTTTTTCAGAAAAAAATAGGACGGTCTATGGTGAGGGCTGCGTTTTTGAACATTTTTTAAATTGTATGTACGCATTTGTACCTAAGAGTACCTAGTTAAATCCTCAGAATTTGGCGGTGCTAAGGCCTAAGATATAAGAGACAGTGACATTGACCATTGAGCAATTGTTGGGTTAAAATGTTGACATTAAATATTTTAGAGCTGTTATTTATCTTTTTTACGGTTTTCATTAATTTTTTTCTTTAATTTTAACTAAATTTATTTGATCGGGTTATTGTCAAGCAAGAAACAAACATTTTATACTATCAGTTATTTAGTATATTTTGTTTTCAAATTAATATTTCCAAATAAAAAAAATAATATTCACTCCTTGGTGTAGATACAATGACGAGCATACGTCTGTGAACATAAATGAAACTACATATTACTTATTGCAGACTTTTGGTAGACGAATAACAATGATGTGAAAACATTTTAATTTATTGTCAACTATTAACGTACTATTAACTATTAACAATAAGTGAGAACTTCTCGCGGAGAAGTAATAAGTACCTTATTGTTTCTATAATGTAATTTATTTTTTAATATTACAATTATATTATGTCAAAATAATGAACAAAAAAACAAATTGATTATTACGTCATTATTTTGTAGGCCAAGCTGAGAAATCGAGATCAAAACAGGTATACGAGTGCGATCTCATTAAAAAAAACTATATTTTTTTTTATTTTGTAGTAGATATATTAAAATATAGGACAGTTAATTATCACATAATAATAATGTAAGTTAGCGTTTATAAGCATCTTATATACAAAAAAATATGACCTGAAAAGTTACATATTTTTTCCTGTGTACATGTATATTAATATTAAGTTGAAAACATTAAGATGACGTACATTTAGTTAAAAGCACGGTTTACCGTGTTATGTACTTTCAAGTGACGCACTGGGTACTGCTTTACGCCAGTGGCGTATACATAACTTTTGTATTGAGGGGAGGGAAATAAGTTGCAAACAAATTGTCACGGAAGAAACATTTTTAAACTTAAATACCTGCACGTTAAAACAATAAAAAATCCTGCGGAGGGGATCTGACCTTACTTGTATACGTTCGTGCTTCCCCGTCCCTTTTAAATAATTGTCCACCAACCATAGGTACATATATATATATGATAATTGCAAAGTATAAATACCTATACTGACTACTTGTAACATATATAACTATAAAGCTTTAAAAAAAATTAAAACACATTTTTTGATAACAATTTTTTTTTTTGAATCGCGTTTTTTGATGTTTTTCAGCTTTAAAGCATTATAGTGAATTATCGATTGAAGATAAAGTTCTAAAAATCTTCATTGTACTTTTCCTAGCCAATGTGAATTTAACAAAACTACAAATAACAAAATCCGTTCTCTAGTTTCGGAAATCTACTCCGCTAAATAACAATATAACGAAAAATAATTTTTTTTAACTGTGAAAAATTAAATAATTTTTTAAAAAAAAATTATTTAATTTCACATTTTATGTCTACTTGATAATTCTTTTTTAATGTGCTATTAATCAACTTTCTAGCTATTGTAATTTAGGAAAAGTTAAAAATAGAAATTTTGAGACTGTTCATTCTGACGTTTTTGTGGATTCAAATCGTTATACCACTTAGGTGTGGTATCGAATCTCTTTCATTAATATTTTATATTAAAGCTAGCTTAATTACCCACCTACTCATTATTACTGAGTTACATTTCCATTATTTTCCTATTTAATATACATTTTTGAAGTTTTCAAAATTTAGATTTTTTCATTTCAATTACCATATTTACTTGATTAAAAATCAAGAAAGTAAAAAATATTGTGTCGGAAAAATTAATTGTCTGACTAAAACCAATGTAATTTTTACAAAAAAATCTTGAGTAATTTTGACTATCAAAGGCACCGAATTATTAATATCTATTATAATTTACGATATAAAGTCTATTGGTTGATAAGCATAACGAGATATGTAATTAAGTAATAGTGTACCTATCATACAGTTATCATAGGGTAAAAAAAATTTATATTGTAACGAGTCAAATAGTTAAAATATAGTAACTCGAGTGTAGATATCTAGTTGTTTTCAAAATCTTGAAGCCGATCTTTTTTTATTATAGGGCTGATGCTGATATTTTTTTGTCATATTAAAATAAAAATAAACTATTTACAAACGGGTACTCATAATCAGTATTATACAGGTTTAATCACAGTAGGTAATACCTACCTAACCTAACCTATAAACCTATACCTACTAGGTATATAAAAAACCATATTCGTTGGTGTTGTACGAAACGCGATTTAAACTAAAACCTTTATACGTAAACTTTAAAAAGCAGTAAGTAACAAATTAATACTACGAAAAATTGTTGTTGAGACATATTTAAAACAAAAGGGTGCTTTTAAAATGTTCGTCAATCTACGTACAGAAAAATCCAATCTCTTGGAATAGTAAAATGATACAAAAAAAAATCAATAATTGTTCAGAAATGCTCATATGCGTATTTTAGATGGATTAGCTTTTTGGCCGCCTGGTAATATTTCAAGTTTCTACTGTATAAAATTTCTTCAAAAATATTATGCTAAACGAAGATAAAGAATTACAAATTATTTATTTTCTACATTATACAATATGTTAGGAAAAATAATAAATACTAGTACCACTCCATCACAATAATGCACTAATAGACGAATTTATGTTCTATTTATAAAACGTAATATTAAAAGAGTCATTGATATCTAAGATGTAGGCTTTAATAAAATAAAAATACGTTTGGAGATCGGAGTACACAAGTTATATTAATAACGAAATTATGGACTCACACATCATTATAATAAGTAAACTTAAATAAAAAAATTAATAAATAACGGCCAGATTGCAGCTCATAGAAAGCGGACACCCCCAATAGAACTATAATCATTGAAAAAAAAGGACGGTCCATATTATACGATTACAGATTAAGAAATCAACACGCATTTGTAATGGCAAAACGTAAGGCGTGTGGCTTTCTTTTATGTCACCAAAGAAAAGAAACAGCCGTAAAAAGTTTTTGCCGCCGAAGAGAGTGTTTGGCACCGCAAAAACCTTTGATAAAGCCGCATGTCATTCTCTGATCAACAAGTGTTGTTCTTTTAGTTCCTGCATGCACACCGCGGATATTTCAACAACAAAACCTCTCAATATTGAATCCTGCTGACGACGAGTGGGATTTTTTTAACGATCAGTAATCAAGAGTTCTTTTATATTCTCTTATTTTTACGTTATTATCAGGGCTCTAAACTTAATGCGCTAAAAAACAATGAAATATATGCATACATATGAGCTAAAAAATGTTCAATTATGAAGTATAATATACAATTATTTTTTTTTATAAAATATTTATTTATATAGGAATAAGCTTGGAAAAAGCAGAATTATTCAAAAAATTATTTTTTATTTACATTTTGTCTTATTTTATCAAATGAGTGATTTGGTAGCGTACGGTGTCGACAGCTATAGTGACAGCTTTTGGTAAAAATAAATCTTTTATTATTGAAAAAATGTTAAATTAGACCGAGCCAATTATAACAAATTTACAACTAATACTCAATGTATAATTACAAAATATAGACAAGACTACTGTGTTCGGCGGCTTTTTATTTTTAAATAATTTAAATTACTGAAAATTTATTTTTTGTTGATTAATACACGTAATATGCATTAATATGCTTAAAATCCTTAAATATACAAAATCATAAAAATTTGGTAAAATATGCAAAAATATGAAACATAAATTTTTGTATTTCGGTTGTATGTATTATGACACAAATTTGTTTTGAATCTGATTTTAAATATGCAACTTCTTAAGAAATATGCAAATGTATGAAGTTCCAAGTCCTGGTTATTATAATATATTATGTAGTATTATATAAGTGGTCATTACCTCGTTCTATAAGTAAGAAATATACGTATAGTCTGCTTCGCATCAAACGCTCCGCCACTTAAATTATAAGAAACGCTATATTATTTAAGGTAATTATTATATCGTACACACAGTTGTTCTTATGACTAACGTAGATATAGTAATTTAAGCTATTAAGGCATTTTTTTAATGATTAAATTATTATAAATATATTTAAAAAAACAATATTAGAAAATATTACGTGTACCTACAGTGAACAAAAATAATAATTAAAAGTTTGGAATAGTAATTATCGTACAAGGACAACACTGTTGATTCTTGAATGACCTAATATTATAATGAGGTGTGTAACAAATGAATAACATATATTTCTCCTTGAAAATTTACGTGCCACACGAGGAAGATAATACAGCTTTTTTTGGTAAAATTTAAAATCATGTATATAAACAACGTAGCTATAAGCACAATTTCAAATTTGTCTAGGGAGGGCTCAACAAATTTATGCCAAATAGATCAATGGATGGAAATGTCTCCCTTTAGTACACCTTAATTCATTTTTACTTATTACAAGATTTTACTACACATTTTATTGATTCAGGAAAATTTAAACTAAGTCAGCAATTACCTTTTTTATTGTAAACTCGGGCCGGGAGTTTCAGGTAATAAAATAGGTCGATTGTAAACTCGCCCTGATAATTTTCACTGATAAATATATATTCAGTCATAATCAAATTAAATAAAAATACAAATAAAACCTATATTAAAATCAATAATCTATCATGAACCATTTCAATCACAAAATTCCAAAACTAAAAAAAAATTATTGTTAGAAATCATGTTTAAAAAGTGTAAAAATAAAGAAATTTTAGTAAATGAATATGTACGTCAAGTATGGCTTTCTACTTAAAAAATAAATTGTACTTATATTTTTACACTTAAAATTTTACATTTGTATAATTTAATTTTCCTATAAACAATTTTTATACTTTTTATTATTATGAAAATGAAAATAAAACAAAATAGTTTTTAAAGCATATTGAGAATCGCTTCCTCGTTGTATCCTCTGGGTAATGTTAGATGATTCTCAATATTATTATACGATAATAACTATTTAGATATGAGAAGTTCTCGGCATGTCATTATTTTTGCTGAGTTTACATGTCAATCATTTTTAGTTGAAAAAATGGGCCGAGTTTACTATAGACCTTTTTATTTTTGTTTTCTCGGGCCGAGTTTACAATTACCCATTGATACATTATCATTTGTCATTATTACTCAAGCCTGTCCTAAGAAGGGGTGTGAGGTTTATCATCTCACACGACCATCTACAACAAAATTAATTACAACATCAAATAAACATGATAGGTATGTTAAGAAATAGTTCTTGCTAAAATTAAAAAGAAAGTAACCACTATAATTGTCGATACTACAAATTTAGATTGTATTATACTAAGAGAATGTCAGCACACGATATTTATTTTTATTTTCTCCCTCTAACCTACTTGAAATTTTAGTAAATTTATATTCAATGGGTTCAGCTAAACCAACCCTATGCTGTTAGCTTTAATATTGGGGAAAATAGATCTATCATTAATATTATAATCCACATTATTTATGTTTATATGTTAGTTTTTTTAGGATGTTTCATTTTTTCTGTGATTTAATGATAATTTTTAAATTTTAACATTTTACATACTCATGAATTGCATAAAAATTGAAAACCCATAAAAGATCCAACGTATAGACACAGATAATTTTCTTAACTTTAAGTTTAATAATAGTTAAGTGTTGCCAGTGGACGGCTTCTTAATCAATTTATCATGTCCTGTTTGCTCTTAGCACATAAGCTTATTGTACTTACTTGTATAGATTGTTTATTTCTAATAAAAATTAAAAAAAAAAAGTTTAATAATAAGTTAATTAACTCTAATAATATTATAGCTAACAACACAAGATTAGTTCTTATATAGGTACGTATATTTTCAATGTTGTATGACTTTTTTAGGTTCGTAATGTCGTATGATATCGTTATAATAGGTCTATGTTTAAAATCGAAATTGAAAATATTATGCACTTACATTAAATTATAAAGTAGAAACTAGAATCATTCTACAATGGCAAAATAGTAGGAAGATTGGTACCTAATAATCGATATATTGTTAAATATTCAACCAAGCGCATATTCAAGGGGGAAAAAGGCTTTAGTCTCCCTGGAAATTTATGTGTATGTTTTTATTTAAATACTTATGAATAGTTCATACGTCTTAAAATCCATAAATTTAAAATATAAATATAAATTGTAATATCAAATCTTATATATTATGTACTAAAATTGAAATTGTATATTTTCTGAGAAAAATGTAGCCCCTTCCTCCCATTTTAGATTTTTAGATCCATGCCCGTGTTCAGCGTCTCCTTCGGCCCACATATTGTACCGGCCCATTGTGATACAGTCCTATACAGCACACTTGCATAACCTGGCTAGTTTACTCCTGTAATAGGGAATATAACAGATAATTATGAACTATAGCTTTCAAGTTAACAATAAATAACAATAACCAATATATCTGTTCGTTAAAAATTAGAATTATAATATACGTCCATCATCCCCTATGATATTAAAATGTTCAAGTCTCAAGGTTTATCCTGTCACGTATAAATCATGGTCTTATAATAATATATTATTATTTATTGTTCATTAACAATACATGTTTATGTCAATATTAAAATGTTAACTAAGAAAGTAAAGTCATTAATGAATATATAATAAGACCTAGAAATATTTTTTTATAAGCCGATAATAATATTTGAATAACAATTGACGTTATGAAACATAATTTTATATTAGTAATCATTTTAACCAGCCAAGTTCTTTTATTACTATCAATAAAAATGTTTTCAATCGATCAAAAAATTTGAAAATTTAATACAAAGTTCTTCATAACGTTTTGTAAGTGAAAATTAAAAAAAAAAGTTGAACATAAGTCACCAATAGTTTTTTATAAGCGTTTAAAGTTAAAATTTCAACAAAATATGTAAAAATTTGGATTTTTTTTCAATTAGGAAATTCATAAAAATTGTTCTATTTAAATCTAAGATTTGAAAATTCAACACAAGATTCTCTAAACATTTTTCTGCTTTAAATCGTGAAATTTTTCAGTTTTTTTTTTTTTGATTTGGAAATTCATAAAAATTTTTTATTCAAATCTATGATTTAAAAATTAAACACAAGAATCTATATAAGATGTTTTACCTTTTTAAAAAGAAAAGATTTATCGGAAAATCAAACTAATTTTTTATGAGCTTTTGAAATTAGACATTTTGACGTAATTCAAAAAAAAAATAACTATAAACATTTATAAATTTCACTAAATGTTTAGATTATTATTTTTTATACCACTAAAAAAATTAAAAAATATTTTGACAATTTTTGAACTAATTGTAAGCCTAAGAAATTTTTGGTTTTTTCAATTTTTTTTCTTTAAATATCAATAAAAAAATTTGTTTGGTTCAAATTTCTTAAAAATTGAATACAAGATTCCTCATAAATTGTTAAAATAGCAAAATTATTAAAATTATAAAATTACATAGGCATAATTTTTTTTTATAAGCATTTAAACTTTATATTTTAATTGAAATTCATTATCAAATAAATATTTGATAATTTGCAAATTGTTTTGTAGTTAAAAGTTTATAAAATATTCAGTTTTTATATAGCTATAACTTTTTATATTTCTATAACTTAGAATTAAAAATTTAAAACAAGGTTTTTTCATAAGTAGTTTATAATGTAGCCAAAAATATACACAAATATATTAAAAATATTTTTTTATAGACATTTTATGTTAAAATTTGGACATCAAAATATAGAACATTTTCAAATTATTTGGTGGTTAAAAATATATATAATGTTCAATTTTTATAACTAAGAAATGAAAATTCAAAATAAGGTTTTCGTAAGTTTTTTTAAATGCAGTTTTAAAAATATATAAGATACAAATGCACACTTTTTTTATAAGCATTTAAAATTTATCAAAATCTTGAATGTTTCCAAATTATTTTATAATTAAAAATGTATAAAATAATTAGTTTTTATAGCTAAGAATTAAACATTTAAATCAAAGATTTTCGTATGTATTTAATAGTGTAACCAAAAAATCAAAAAATTTATAAAAAAAATAATTTTTTATAGACATTTTACTTTCAAATTTAGACGAAATTAGATACTTAAATAAAGAATATCAATGTTATTTATTTCGTTGTAATTTAAAAATATTTTTTGTGGGTGCTGGAAACTTTTAAAGTATATTATTATTCTTTATATACTCAATTAAATTTTTTAATACAATGTTTTCAGCAAACATTAATTCAACCTACTATGTTATTAATAGTAAAAATAATTATTTTAATAGCAATAATATTATAAAATACACTTAGTTATGTAGACAGACCGTCTCGTTCAAAATCGTTTTTTGTATACAATGATTTTATATAATTAAATTAAAATTTAACAAATTCATAACATTGACCCTACTTGATACCCATTTTACACTATAAAACCACGTGGGTCGAGATAGACTTTTGAGAGAAAATTTGGGTCACGAACCTAAAAAAACCAAAAAAAACTGATCTAGATTGATCGATAAGTTATTCTAAAATTATAGGTAAAAATGTTGTCTAATTTAAGAAAAAGAATACAATTCGGTGTATAATTACCTAATCAGTTTTTTAATTAGAGAGATCGAGAACAGCTTCGTACATAAGAACTTAGAAGGAAAGTAATCGTCTAAAACCCTCATAAATACATTTTTTCGAAGTTGTATTCCGAGTTACTTATTTACTTATTTTTTACGCTATTACACAAGTTCAGCTTGGAATCAAATTTCAATGTTTGTACCGTTTAATAGTATTTATACAGTATCTAATTACAATTTAATTTATAATTGAAATATCTATGATACGTTTACGACAGCACCGTTTCTACTACGTCATCCGATGACATACCCTTTAATGTGATAATAAATACTACCAGTGTACATTTGCAGGGAGTATCGATAATTCAATATTATATTTTACGTATTAAAATATAACGTTAATATTTAATAATACCAACAGGTGTTATCACTTTCATTTTCAACATTGGGTGATCTAATTTATTTGTGTTCGTATAAACTTAGTTCTATCTCCTAACCAATCCGGTTACCAACCGGTTTCAATACACACCGTATTCAATTATGCAAGCCGCATTGAAGGACGAAAATAAAATTTTTGAAAATTTGAACTACAGATAACCGTACATTGGCAGAATATATGTGATATGCGTTTACCTTTATTGACAATATATATATATATATGCATTCGGCATAATACAATTATTTCTATGCCTATAATGTTACATACCAGTGTTGTTAAAAATAAAATGTGATTTAATCTGATGGCCTTGAGTGTATAATTTTTTCAAATATTATAATCAAATGCTGCAGTCGCTAGTCTTTAGTCGGTGAATACAAACATCAATGGTTATAGGTGAGTAGGTAGTTATCGTATCGATTAGACTGTATGTATACAAACAGTTAAGTACCTGAGCTATAAGGTGGCTTCAGAGATCGGAAGGTCGATGATTCGAGACGTGGTTGAAGGACCCGTTCTCCTTGGGCTTGACTTGGTAACGCATCTGACATCAAATCTATGTCATGCAGACATAACACGTTTTCTTAAAAACAACTAGCACCGTTCGAGTGCATCGTGATTTACTTATATTATGCTGTTGGGACAACATATTAAGTAATATACAGTAAAAATAAATAATTCAAAACATAATAATAAAACGACTACCTATTTTTTCCATAGACGTTTTGTGTTTTTTTTTATTTATCTATGTCCTATGATACATAATTAGATACATAAAATGATTTGGCTAACAAACAAAAGTCCCAAACTTTATCCCTTCCCGAAAAATCACTCGTTTTTATCTACTTGTGGGCGCCTTGTATTCGGCAAAGTGCTATCAGGAAGGAAGTATAGAAGTAAAAAATGTTGCATTTAAGTATTAAAAAATACGATTAAGGCTACCACAGTATTTTTATGTTCATCGTAATATTTTACATTATATGAGAATTAAAGATTTATTTTAAATCTTGAGACAACAAAATATTATATAGGTTAAATTGTATAATAGTAATAAATTACGCAATACATTTAATTTATAAGCATCGCAATATTTAAATTTATCAAGATCGTATAAAAAAAATACTTGAAATATACTTTTTCGGAATAAAACCGATTTTTTATTTACAATCATTGTAAATTATTTAGAATATTTGACTTGTTTTAAAAAAAATCGACTTCAATTTTTTTTTTATGATGCTTATTCCTAAAATATTTGACTACCAAATTAGTTTTTGAAAAATTCCGGTTCTATTATATGTAGAATATAATCTATTAATTCTATTATAATAATATGTTCCATTATCCTGTGTTGTTACCCGATTATTAACTCCTTTTCCCAATGTATATTATACAGGTAATATATGTAACCTATCAACAGTATAGGTGATATAATATAAAAAGTTCGAAAAAAACTACACGTCATATACCTACCCACATTCCTATATGTATAAGATATACTTTGGTCTACCTAATACGGCTTTCCGTTTTATCGTAGATATTTATTTATATTAACAAACACGAATATGATATTAATATCAATAAAACGTAATGCATAAGTACTATGTGCCAATAATATATATATAGATATAGTTTAAATGCAATTTTAACTATTTTCGTAAAATGTTCATATTTTTTTTTTGTTATTGAACGAAATATTTTTATTTTAAGTAGGACTAAATTGTTGTAGATTTAAAATACATATTACCATTTATCGCATACTTGTTCAGAGCATTATAAAAATAATATGTTCAAATACATTTAGAAAAAAGTTAAAGTATCTTATTAGTAGGTATCATAAATGTATTTGAAATATGCCTATTTTGTGAACTTGTATTTAGACAATGTCAAAATAATATACATTTTTGACAAACTGTATGAGGATTTGTCTGCTGTTAACTTTGTTTCCACTTTTAAAAATATATAATCAGCAATTATAAAATATTTATACACCACAAATAAAATTTATCTTGACAAATTCTTTTTCTTAAAGATTTTTCATGGCCAATTGTAAACTTCTTAAAATAATTTATATTTATATTGAAGTACTTATTGTAAAATGTATTTCAATACATATAATTTAGTATAGGTATAACGGTATTCAAGTATGAGTACCTATCTTTAAGAAGTTAATTACAATGCGTATATACCATATTATCATATATATATATATATATATCATTTATTCGCTTTAATTCATTCTATTTGTATCTGTTTGCATTTCAAAAGCAATTAAATGTTGCTGTTTCTTTAGGATAGATTATGAACTTCAATATTTTGTGATTTATACTATCATCGATTATTGTCCAACAGGTACCGAGACTCTAATATTTTTAAAAGATGATTTATAAAATAGTTAATATAGTGTCATGTGGCCTTGCTATTGACTGATATTTTATAAGAAATCTAATATATATACTTAGTCGGTAGATTTAAAGACATCAGATGAGAGCTGAAGTAGGAAGTTACTTACTTCATTTTCTATTTAATGTCTTTAAAATAATCATTAACGCATAAAAATATAAAACTATATATTTAATAACTCTTGCCAAAAACATCGCATAAACTTATTATAACAATTAAAAAACACTACAACAGCAACTTATGATGAACTTTACGTTAAATATTCAGACTTTTTGACCGAGAAACAAAGTTTTATATCAACATTCATAAGCATTTGATATAAATGTAATGCATTTCAAGTTTCTGCGGTTATTCTTTCTTAATGACAACAATTTATATACAATTTTATTAAAATTGACGTTACGTATGTATTTCCGTTTATCCACTATTTATGATTAGTTTTTCTCTCAATTTTTTTAGAAAAGTTCAAGGAAAATCCTATTTTTCTGTTTTATAACATAGTATATAATATAGGTACACGTGTTATATACATAGCAATATATATATTCAATATATTGAATTGTTCAATCATACGACTACCTAATACTACAGTGTTAAAGTAGTGTTAATGAAACTGGATCATCTAGATCATTGTCACCTAAATTATTTAATATTATTAATTCAAAAATTTAACCTAAGTAAAACAAAACAACTTACAGAATATGTTTATAGGCTATAAACTGTTTCTTATAAATTACCTATTGTTTTATAAAATAATAAAAGTTAAATATTTTTATATTTTTTAAAGTATTAAATATTAAGTTTCCAGAATTCAGTTCAGATCGTTTTGGCATGAAAAAACCGTGCATAATTTTCAATTATTTAAATTTGTTTGTAGTTATTTTAAATATTTAAATTTGTTTATATATTGTATAAAATTGGCATAAATACTACAGAGTATTATAGAAAATATAAAAGTATAAGCACAAAACGCTAGTGTTTTGTCAATTGATAACAATTAGAATAATCAACTAAATAAAGTTTATTCTAAAAATGTAATGTACCTAACATTATAACGAAAATCAAATCATATCAGGATTGAGTTGCTAATGAAATCATAGAGCATTTAGTAGAACATGTTGTATGGTAGGATATCATAAACACATATGTCTTCTCATCATCAAACATATCACATAATATGATCATTATATATTTTATAGTTTCGTATTTTTTTTTTTTTAAACAACAAAATTTCATATTGAAAAAAATATATATATTTTTTAGGGAAAATTAGAAAACCGATATTCGAGGATTAATACAGCACACGTATGGTCATACACGTGCACACGCCTACGATGCATACTATTTAGTATTATGCCCATACTACTATATTTATGTACAGAATAAATCCATAAAAATAATAAAATGAGCAACACAAATATCAAAAACCAGTTATAATAATGTATTATGTATTCTTGTTCCCGGGTGGGCACCTATGCACTATTTCAATTATAACGTCTAAAATATTTTTAAAATATGCAATTTCATAATAAGAAAATTATTGTGGGCTAACGTCTTGAATCACTTGTATTAGATTTGAATTTAATTAATTACAAATTAAAAAAAAAAATAGATTTATGAGATAAACACAATTATCGAATTTACAGTATAGTCGTATTCATTTTCAATTTCTGTGTGAAGAATGTATTACAGTTTACCATGATGTTTTGTCCCCTCTAAAATTGTATTTATTGTTTTATCTTGAGAACGCGTTTATGGATAAAAAGAATTGTTTTGAAACTCAAACTCAAACAATTTCAGATATGGACTTCAAAAATCGAAAATCACTAGTGAGGTACCAGGTGATACCTGTTGTCCACCGATAATTGTTTGATTTTCTCAACAGTTTCAAATAGTTCATAATCAAATTGTATATTATATTACAGGGCTTGCAAACGTTATAGTAACATTATGATTATATCGTTGTATATGACAAAAAAAAAAAAAAGATTGAAATTTGTAAACGTTAATTAAAAACGGAAAACGATAAACAAAAATAATTAAATACCACAAAATAAAACATAACGATTAATAAAATTTATAATATATCATTAAACAAAAAAAATAATGCAAAACGAAATAATTTAAAACCCATTTACTTAAAAATTATAATATTGGTTTCGTAGAAATATTTATTCCATGTGATTTAGCAATCAATATTAGCGACCAATCCAAGAATTTATTATATTCCGTATCCGGCTATTACCCGCGTGAGATATTATTTTTTAACGATAAACAATAAAAGGAAAAGTTGTAAAACGTTTTACCTCTAAATAACGATAAACGCAAAAGTTGTATAACGTTTAGATTGTAAA
Source organism: Pentalonia nigronervosa (assembly GCA_014851325.1). NCBI lineage: Eukaryota > Metazoa > Arthropoda > Insecta > Hemiptera > Aphididae > Pentalonia > Pentalonia nigronervosa. Next base: position 46,081 of record JACXSJ010001566.1, read on the forward strand.
TAACATAAAACTAAATTTTGATTTCAAATGCAAACCCTGGTTAGGTATAGTATATCTGTGTATACGGATAAAAAACTTACACAAATGACAATTTGCCGAAAATAATATATGTTTAAGAACATCTTAAGGTCAATCTTCGCGCGACTTTATAAAAAACGTCTGCTAACTATAATCTTGAATGGGTTCATTATCGTCCGATCTAGTTCCGCTTAAAGAAATTTGTCAGTTGAGACGATTTATCATTTTTTTTAATTTTCAACATCACAAAAAACCATCATAACCTTGTGTCCAAATGAGTCGAGTGAAGCACATTCTATTTTCTTTTAATTAGCTCGATTAAATTTTGTTTTTCATCAATAATTGAGTTGAAATAATTCGTTAACTCTTCCAGCCTTGATAATTATTAATTATAAATACAAGCAAGTATATTATACACTATCAAACAATTTTTTTAAGAACCATTAGGGAATTGTTATTGTAAATGTATATGGATTATAAATACTATATAGGTAGATATTAGTGTATAACACAGATTGCACACTATGCAGAGGTTTAGGTCATATATGTTATTATGGCAAATAAAAATGTTGAAAAATATGAAATAAAAACTTTTAAAAATATCAATTGCTTACGTGTATGAAGACCGTATATTATTATTAATAGTTTATGAGTAATTGTTAACAAATTATCTGTTATTGTGACGTTGATTGGCACTTCGAAATATTATAACTTATTCGATATTAAGAAGATACTATTAATAAAGGTATGTTTTTAAGATGCTTAATTCATTGAACTTTATTACTAATTTTTTGTTAAAATCAAATTTCTATTTCTCTGTCACCTTGGCTAAGCCAACTTTTACTCACAGTATTGTGTATACATTTTAAACTTCTAAATAACTTATTCACATGTAAATATCATCAAAATCATCCGAAGTAATTATCTTTCTTTAAGACTTTGGACAAAAAGTTAAAATTTTTTTTATTATTTACGATATTTAATTTATTAATAAAAAAAATATTTTATTAATTTTTAAACCCTGAGTATACTCGCCACCTAGACCCACTGACCACGATAATAATTTAAATCTCCTACTTAAAAAAACATTCATAGTTCGTGTGCTCTTACTGAATATTTTATTAGTTAGGTATTTAATTATGGCAGTAGTAATGCCTATTGAATGACGTAATACTTACTGATAGTTAATCAGTAAATGTATAATGTATGTGTGGGTACAGCTGTAGGCAAGTACATATATTATGATGTGTATATTTTAAAGTTACACAAAACAGTTATAAAAAAAAATAGTATGATGACGACAAAGAATAAAGCGAGGTGTGAATTGTTCAAATTTGTTGTAAAAATAGTTCTGTGTAAGTAGGTATGTAAAAGTAAAAAAGTACAAAACAATTTCCCTTTTTTTTTAGAAATATCCTAAATTTATTTTTTAGTTTAACAATTAGAGATTATTATACATTCTCATCTCTCGACTTCATACTGTCACGTCCGTTTTAAATATCTATAACAATTATTTTGTTTTTAAGTGTTAATCCTAATATTATACTAGGTGTATATCTTAATACATATTGGTTTATTTTTTGTAATCATTAATGATATGACTATTTTTTTTACATTGTACATTTTAAACGTAATTGAATAAAATAAGTTTATTAAATTTTCTCATTCATATTTTAATTCGTCTTGAACAATACTAAACACGGGGTCAGTGGCGCCCAACCCTATGACTATAAATATAGTATGGTCATAACACATTGAAAATAAGGGGAGAACAATATTCAAAGAAAAATATACAATAACAATAAGTTGTTAGGAAAAATACTTAAACCTCTGCAAACCCTATTAATTTGTCATCAAAACGACCTTAGCGACTGACAAAAATTAAAGTACATTGAGTGGTTCGATTTAAAAAAATGTAAAGATGTTTGAATTGGTCAACAAGTCTACTTTGCATCGGTTGAAATATATATTTTATATTTTAGATATTTTTTAATATATTCAATATTAAAAATTGACAAATTTATAAAATGTAAAATATTTATTCTCGTCAAGAATTTACTAAAATTGAAAAAGTGCTCCGACCGATGCAAAAATAAACAAGTTTACCAACACAAACATCTTTACATTTTTTAAATTGAACTACTAGAAGCACCTTAATTTTTGTCAATGCGACGGCTATTTCACATCCATAAATTGGTTTTAAATATTTTGATCTAATGACTATAATGATGTGTGCATGTGCGTGCGTGCACACGGGTGATGTTAGAGGAGTATACAAACACTAATGATAATTTACTACACACAAAAAAAAACGATCAGTGATCGCAAGAAATGAAATAATTGACTAAACATAACTTTTTAAAAATGACACATTTGTAGGGGCCTCAAATAGGTCACGGTTTGATTACTTTTATGGTTAAATTCATTAGTCGCTTTTTTAAAAAGCTTAAACCATTTCCAACCCTGATGATACTTATTTCTTAGTACATTAATATTTACCAATATTACCAAAAAAAAAAAATTTAATTTTGAGTTTTGGAGAGGGGTGTCAGGTTTTCTTATTATACCTGAAAAATATGACTTGGACGCCGCTATAAGAGGCTGGTGGAAAAGCTTTAATTGAAAAAAGTGCAATATACAAACCACAAGGTGAAAACATGCTAACCCCCATTTTTCTTCAATAATGCAATTATTCAAGTTCTGATTTTAGAAATTTTTAAACACCCTTAAAGACCATATTTTAAAATTCTTGAGATTTTTTTTTTTTTTTATTTAATTTTTATTGAAAATTTGAATATACATAATTCAAAATGCAAACGAGTAGTTTTTGAATTATTTAACTCTGTACACTAAGGATAAATAGAGTCATGATAATGGGTTTATAAGATATGAGGGCTATGGTGATTTGAACATTTTAGTGATTAATATTAATCTATCAACATTAATAATTTGTAAAAATGGTCTAAGTATAACAAATATTAGATCCAAAATTACATTTATTTTATACTTTTGTAAAACCACTTAAACCATTTTTTTTTCATTATTATTATTATTATTATTATTGAATTATTATTTTTAGTATAAACATTGTAATAACTGAGAGTCTGAGACTAATCGATTGAATTTTGAATCAGATAAAATAACATTTTCTAAAAAAATTGATCTACTAAATAATTAACAGTAAAAAAAAGAATTCTCATTTGAAAAAAGTTTGTACTTCTTAAATAGTACAAAAAATTTCAATAATTTGAAAAAATGGTCTTTAAATATATTTAAAAATTTAAAAATCAGAATTTGAATAAATTCTTTATTAAATGAAAAATTGGGGATGATAAGCATTAGCATCCTGTTTATAAGTACTTTAGTGAATATTTTTTTCTATGGTATAATAGAGCGGTTTGGATATGGTATAAATAATTAAAGAAATATTATGATATTTGTATGATATATTTTTTTTTAAATAGACTAAATAATATATAATATAAAGAAAAGTATTAAATACATGAATAATATTACTCGAACATTTTTTTTTAATTTTCCATTTTAATTACTTGAATACAAACATTAAGGTATGGTTAATATAAAAAAACGTTACTTAGTTACATTTGTGCCTTGTGGTATAGCCGTCCTATAACAGATTTACAAACAAAATTGAATTAAAAATTAATTTAATTTAAATTTAATTGTTATGTTAGTAATAAATGCTATAGCAAATTGTAGACAATAATACCTATCGGAATTATTATTACAATTGTATAAGTAATATCCAATATGTATTGTTAATTAAAATCGTTTAATGTACAAAGGTATAATTTTATGATTTATAGTAAATTCTTCAAGACAAGATATTTTAGTCGCCATTATCTCTTGCATTGATTAATACAAGTATGCATAATCTTACAAATGTCGCATACTTCAAAGGTAGATGGGCATTTTAAAGAAAATAATTAACTTGTCTTGAGTTGGTTTAGTTAGTAGATATGAAAAACATTGTGTATTAAGCTATTAAATACTAATAATTTTAGTAACTTTAAAAAGCTTAAAGTTAATATAAAGAAAATTATTAACTTTGCTCAGTAAAAAAATGTAAATTAATTTTGTAAATTAAGAAATATTTATTGGTTTATTTTTATTTAAAATCATTGTATATAAGACAATGTATACTCATTTTAATATCATTGATTAATGATTAATAATTGTATTAAACAAAAAAAAAATACATTAAATTAATTTTTATTATAAATCACAATTTAAGATAACTACCTCTAAACATGATTTAAATCTTATACTTCTTTAAAAAAACCTGGAAAAAGCTAAGTTGTAACAATTTACAGTAGTCACATAAACTATAATAAACGTATCAGAAAAATTAATCAATTAGTTAAGTTAAAAAGTTTTAAAAAAATAACTTTTTAACTAGGTAGTTATTATTTTTGTATAAAATTGAATTTTTCTATATGTAGTATTTCACACTATACGTCTGCATGTGTCGTGCATTGGCTTCCAATCTAAAAAAATATGTTAGTGTATTACAGTTGATTTTTCATCGTTGCATACTTATTAGGTCAATCATAGCTCGATTGGGCTTAGACATAATTTAAATTAAAAAAATATTTACTTAACTACTATAATACCTAAAATCTACCTCTGGGGTTAGAATATAAAGCTTATACATATAATGTCTTAATATTCCTAAACAGTATACACTCAACTATATCTACCAAAATCACCTGTTTAATTAATTATTATGTACTTAATTGACAGTTTTTTTTATCAAATCTAATAAGTTATTTAATCTATTGCATCTACTATAATTATTATATTAACATCAATAAAACCATTACACGTTTTTCAAGGGTAAAAAGGAATGTAAAATTATTTTTATCTTATAACCAGCACCAGCTATAAAAATAATATCTCACTTAACAAATTGTAGGTCACCTACACCAAAATAATAATGTGGGTAAATTCATATAGATAGGTACTTATATAAATTTCTTAATCAGATTTTAATGAATAAATGTGTTATTAGCTTTTTTTCTTGGAGTTTCGACAATAATTACTAATATTACACTTCAAACTTTGTTTACTACATATATTATATTATAAAAACCTTCGGAGTAATGAGAAAATATTAGTGGGTACCCTCTACGACCTACCTGCCATCTATAGATACGCATTAAGATGATTAGATTGATATTATTAATCATATACTTAGTAAATGCAAAAAAATTATACAAATGCTAAAAAGACAACTTGTTTGCGCACAAAACTACCACTCGTTTGGGAACAGTTGAGCCTTAAACTATACACGTGGTTTACGCGCAGTTACCTTTTAGATTTTAATTACCTCACATATTAATATTTGTTTATTAATAATTGTAATTGTTAATACTTGTTTAAAAGTACTTACATATATTTTCCTTCCCCCTTAATAGATTTAGGACTGTTTATGAATGTACTCATAGGTGTGGTTAAAAATACATGTTAATAGTTGCTTATTAATAATTGTTAATATTTAATACTTATTAAGTTAGAAATGTATGTTAATAATTGTTAATTTTAATTTTAATATTAACATGAAAAATATGAAAAATTTTTCGTAAGAATTACGTGTCTATTATTTTCCGTAATATCAGTTTCCCATTATTTGTAAGTATTTAATTTGGTCTATTACGCCAGATGTATATTTTGTCCATAAGTTTATACGATATTTAATGATTTTATTGACTCTTTACGGCAATGGTTATTTATATTTTTGTTGATTGATGTTATATTTAATTCTGTTTCCGATTGTATTTTAAGAATTATGTCTATTACCTGATATATGTGAGGATGTGGAGTGTAAAATTGTTAATAAAATGCCTATGAAATGCTTCTGCACCGTTCGTAGTTGGAGATTGCCCCTAACATAAGGTTAAATTTTGAATCGGGAAGTATACCTATATGTTTTAAGAACGAAATCGGAAAAGGATAAATCTAACGTCGGGCAAACTAATATTAATTGTGTAAAGGCATCTTTTACTTCTTTTGGAGGTAAATACGGCAAATCAAAAAAACTTTTAAGCCAATTCCCAATATTGGAATTTTCGTTATTATGCTCAAATAATAATTGTTTGTTACTTTGAATGTGCCGATATCAAATTTGAGCTAGATGAAAAGAGTACAAGCCACAATTTTACAATCGGGATAAAGATTTAGTAAAGCATTGTGTGCAGATATCTCAAAATCTACATGAAACTCTTTAATATTTAGTTCTGGATTAAGCGTATGAACACAAAGATCTTGAATTGTTATCTACATTGTATTATATGTTGACATTGACTTACTCTTCAAAAAACAAAAAATTACCGACACATAAAAATGATTCTGATAAATATGGTTCATATATAACTGGTTAAACAATTTTGGACAATAATCAAATGTGACATCTCCAAAAACATGTTCAACATTGCATAAAACACTTAAATTTTTCGGACAAGCTAAAATTACTATATTTTCGTCATTCTTAAATAAATAAACTGTTCACCTTTAAATAACAACTTTTCTTGCATTTCCCTAATGTGATTAATTGCTTCATTTATATTTTTTGGAAGCGTTGGAAACTGATTTTTTCTGGCGGCGTACATAGAATTTCTCAGTAAATGAATATCACTTTGTCCTAGATTATTACCTTAATTTAAATGAAGCGCTTATCTCATTATCTTACTTGGTTGTATATGTAGCTCTGTTTCAGCTTTACGTTTCACAACATTACGAATCATCTCTTTTTCAATTTCATTTGCTGAATACTCACTATGTTTACTATGATCATTTATAACCTGAATTACTTTAGTGTATAGTTTATTTACAACATACAAACCGTTGCATTTTTTATTGGTGCAACGAAAATAAAAATCATCACTTTTTAAAATACGATATTTGATGAATTTAAAATTATTCATACTAATACAAATATTTCCACGTCGTGATTCGAAAACTTCACTAATTTCTAAATCCGTGTTCACTAAATATAGGCTAACGTCACAAATTTTATGTACGTGCACTATAAATTCTCGAAATGTACTGTTTATTGGAAATTTAATAATATTTCCGTACTTGTTATCGATGATTATCAGTGCTTATATGTCTACCGATAAAATTTATAATTATTGTCGTATGCGCAATTCAGTTATATCTACATTAAATATCACCGTGTGCCCAAACGAGTTGCGATTTTTCAGGTAAAAATTATAGATTGTGTGCAAACAAGCTGCAGCCAGTATAAATAGTGTAACAATTATATTTAATGTATACACCAAATATATAAATATATTATGAATAAAAATGAAAAATTAAATTTACTTATTTGTTTTTCCGATTGAAAAAATTAAAAATGAAAGTAATCGTTGAAAATTGCACGGATACTATGAGTTTAATAATGTTTGTTATGATTTATGAACAATATGCAATATACGGCTACGAAACTATGAATTAATAACCATCACGAGTTGCGTTAATTTTTATGGCAAATTTGTATTGTTAGGCGGCGACGTTAATAATATTATTATAATAGTATTGCTTGACGTGTTGTAAGAGCACTTTGCTACGTTAGAACCGCGATTATAATAAGACGCCTGTCAACACAAAATCAAAATATTTACAATTTTTTTATTGACTTCCCCTACATGCAATACCAAACGCAATATAGCACGTCATTATTGTTTCGATCACACGCACGCGTTCTGTTCGAAAAGATTTTTTAAAGCAAAACAGATCTCAACGAGTTCCAGAATACCATCTTATGAGTTTTATTTTAAAAATAATACTGAGAGATATGGATTTGCATAACTATCACCATTCACCATTATCGGCGGTCGAATGTTATTGGGTTGGATCATGTTTTGACAGAGATATTCCATTATAATCATAACACTTGTCGTCGTCCACCTAGTAATTATCATTTCTTAAAATATAAACTAAACTTAAATTTCTTGAAAAAATACTTGCCCATATCTATTATTATGTATTGGTGGCTTTGACGTGGTTCAAAAAGAAATCAGTTTTTATTATTTTTTTTTTTTTTACTGTATTGAAAACACAACGAGAATATTTTCTAAAAAAGACACATTGTCAAATCTGCGTCTAAAATGTGCTCACTCTAAACAAGCTATGATTGGTTTATAGATACTTAAAACTTATAAGTCATAACTTCATAAGTGTATAATTAATTTCTATGTCCATGTATTCAACAATAAATTTCAAAACAGTGCTCAACTTTCATACACATTACATTAATACATATATGTAGACATATTTTGATTTAAGCTTATTAGTTCATATTTTTACTTTAAGTTTAAAATGTAGGTATAATCTTCTACAGTAAAGAAATACTGTGGTGGAAAAAAGTTAAGACTTTGCACTTACACCACCACACGTTTAACGAAACCTCGATAGTTATATTATCCCGCCGTAACTTTCAATACCTGCCCATCTATACAGTTACAGAGCGCCGCGAGTACTGAACTTAAACAAAATAATAATTATTCAAGGTGTAATATTAATACAACATGATTATTTATAATATCTATTTAAAATCGGTGGTGGATTAAGAAATACTGCACTGCAACAAATTCGTAACTTTTTATCGAGTTTAAATTATATGCACCTATACTCATACCTATATAAAGGAAAATATTTGAAAAACTAATTTTATAACTGTTCAAAATCAAAATTATAGTTTAAAAAGTTTAAATAAAAAATCAGTACAAAATATATGTAGGTATATTGTGTGACAGTATTGAAACCACCCATTTAATAGTATGTAGATACAAATAATAATTGGCATGTACATTGATTGAATTCTGTACCTGCTGCAGCAGCAGCGCTATTATTAAAGCGTCGCGTATTATGCGTATTAATGCATTAGTGATTAAATGATTTAGACATCACATTTAAAAATCTAAAATATTTAGGTAGGTACTTAAATGTGTGTGATATAAGGACGTGTAAACATCCGGACACCGCCGCCTCGAAGTAGCAGATGCAGGCAACTCAAAATGCAATAACAATATTTTAATGTTTATCACACACGACACACGATTGTTTATCACGAAAATAACATCACAGATATTTATTATTACCCACATTAATATATGCAGTGTACAGATCTAAATCCTATAAACCATTAATTTATACTATCAACGATTAAACGTCATATTGAAATAATGTTATTTATAATATGATATTGATGCCATTGTAACACTAGATATACTCATAAGTACAAATAGGTCACCGCGTATATAGGTAGGTAGATAAAATGATAACAATAAAAAAAGGCAAGTTTTTTCCCGAGTACGGATTTTTAAACGAGCGAACGCTATAGGTATTGTACAGATTGATTCTTTCGTATCGCAGAGCGGTCGATATGACGTACCTATAATACCCTTAAAGTTAGACCTATCTGCATCTTGATTATAGTTGTAGGTTAGATGTAGGGTTTTTTAGGGTTGTAGGATTTTTAGATGAAGATTGTACGTTAAACGTGTAAATTTTAGGCAAGGGTTATGTATTGACGGAACCTTAACGGAATGTCAAGTGTCTTGCAGTTAGACAATCACTTCGTATAAAGGTATAATTGTATTATTTATATTATGACGCTGTGTATAATTTTATTGTTTTATTCTCGCTGTGTGGCTTTCTCTTCGAGGGCCTGAGTTAATGGTTTTTTGATCATTTTTATGCATATTTAATGAATGTTTTGTGTGTTATATATTAATATTTCTTTTCACGTGGTTTTGCAACATTCTCGTTGAGTGGTCTAATATAGTAATATGTGACATTACAATAGCATAATATTATAATATCGCCTGTGTTTTATAACGTGTCTGGTGCTTACATATTATACATAAACATCTTACACTGCAGTAAATGCCAATTACTGCTATATTATTAGTAAAAACACGCTAATTGTTAGTATAGGTATAATATATGAATTACAGAAGTGTGAAATAATTAATATCTTTATACGAACGAGAACACGCAAACGAAAACCTATAAAAAAAAAAATGAGTAGTAGTGCGTCATAATGACTGAAGATATATTATTATAAAATGTTGGATTATATAACAAGAGGATCGTTTCAAATATATATCGCATATTATGATGGGTAAACGCCGTAAACAATTACGTAAATTATCCGCATAATATTTTTACGATGTTGTCTTAAATATTGGTCAATTCGGTGTGGATTTCTGTAATAATTAAGACACTTATTATTTTTCAGATGATAGGAGTCAGAAGTATGGGTAAAATATAAATATATAATATGATAATTAATACCTATTTAATAATGTATACACTACTTAGTAACTATATAATAGATAAATTTTTAATAATACGTCCTCCGTGGATTGTCATTTCCAGCCAATTAGATTTTTTTGAACTTGAGGCAAAGCTCTAATAATCCATTCTAATTTAAATAAATCCCCAGTTCCATCATTACTTGAAGTGTAGTTTAACTTCTTTGAATAATTTAAATATATAAATAAGATGACAAATGTTCCAAGTATACTGACATTATGGCTGCAAAAGGCAAAATATCTCTTAGATTTTAATGCTACAATAATGATGTGTGCTTTTAATAATATTCAATACTGACTTTGGTTTATGGTCGCAAATTGGATCTAGTTTGTGCTTGTTGCTTTTTTTTTTTGGGGGGGGGAGGTTTGATGATGGGAATATTTATTCACGTAACACCAGTTATTTACTTAATCGATTTTATTTTGAAAAATGAATAATTATAATTACCTAATAAACATTTTCAAAATATTTTGGCTTTTTTTAAGTTATTTATGGATGATACACTTTTTTTTGGTATATGCGTTTCTATATCGTTTTCTTAGTATCTGTAAAAGATTAAAAACGTAATATATTATACGGTTCATCTTAATTTGTTTACAGTTGATGACTTTTTTCCTCGACTGTAATCTTTTGCCATGACCAGGCTATTTACGAGCTTAGGCCGCCGTGTGCATTCAATAGCTTCATCACCATGTCCGTTAGATAGGGTGCACCTAAACACAAATACCACCACCATCCTGTACCCGTTTCCGTCAATACCAGTGAATATGTTGATACTTCAATGTGGATAATAACCTTTGATGATTTCATGTTTACATTATATACATTTTCACTTACTGTGGATGATTTATCTTAGCCACGTAAATGAGGCTTAAGTTGAGATCATATTATATACCACCAGAGTCCATAGTTCTTCAGCAATATAAGGTTATTGTAGGTCCGTATCAAAAACCTTATAGAATCATTTTTGATGCGTGACTCTGGACAAAATTATAAAAATAGAGTCTTGATGTTTTTAACTTTTCAAAATATCGATCTTCCGTAAAGTGAATAGTGTAATAATAGTGGTGGTACGTTGAAAAATGTCCTAAATCAATTTATGAAACTTTTTATGATACCTATACGGAATTGTGAAAAAAAATGTATTTTTTTTTTATGCTTTATCTAATCGCTTATAAAAATTAACAAGCATACAATAAAATAAATAATGAGCTAATACAACATATTATAATAAATAAATAACAAATAATAAAATAAATAATACCAAATGATATAAAGTTATGGATTTTGAATAGGCGAATATCAACGCATGCAAACAGGTGCTTCCCTATTGGCTAATATTATTATAACTGGATATCATTTTAATTTTACCTAATCTAACCGGAGATATTATGTTGCAAAGAGATAACTAAAAAAAAATGTATATTTAGATATAGGATACGCCCTAATTATCACTATAAGTCGTAATTTGTCTAAGAAATGGAAATAAACAATTTGATTTTTTTGATTTTTAGGTTAAACTAAAGAAGTTGTATATCGTGCAGACTAAATAGTTACAAGGTACATATTTTTATAAAATATAGTTTAGGTTTCTAAAAATAAACTTAAAAGTTAGACCATCTTATATTCCCGGTGTGTCTGTCCGTCCGTCCGTTGGTTACCACTTACCAGTTTATTATATTATTAGTTACGATTTTTGACATTAAGATTTAGGATGTTTATTGTCCGTAGTTGCTGTACAGTTTGCCCACATTAGTTACGATTGTTTGTACTAAAATATTGTTACGGCTCTATTCAAAGTAAATTCATACTAGCCAGTTTTAAAAGATATAAAAATATTTGTATTTATTATAGATTCAAATATTAAAAAATAGGTACTATAAAGGTCACCACATTCTTATTAAATTGTATAATATGGAACTGTATAGTTTATTGTATTAAAATACGTTTAGAAACCGGGAATTTAGCACATTCGCAGAGTGAGCTTTCTTAGCTTGTTTTCTTTATAATATCTTATTAATTAGGTATACCTATGGGCTATGGTATTTATTATTCTTTTCTGTGATATCACTTGATTAATAGTTGATTAAAAAAAAAATAGTATTTGGCATGTATAGTTTGTTTATTACACTATACGTCACAATCTGTTCCTATAGCTATCAATCTACATTTTTACATTTTTCTGTAAGCCTGGTATTGTGTCTAACGTTCTAATAATGACTTAAATAATTTATTTATTTAAGTAATGTGAATCTTACTATCTTCTTGATTCCAAACTCCTTAGGGATTTTACGTATAATTAATAATTATCTGTAATTTATTTATTCGTACCTACTTATCTAACTGTATATAAATATATACGCCAAGGTTTTTTCATTGTTGGTATAGAATTTTAATATTATACACGATAATACGTAACCTTTCGTCGTCAATAAATATTTTTTATAGAAACCGATTACCGAAACTTTAGTTGACTAAACGTATGTAATTAACAGCGCATTCGTATGTAATAGGTTGCATGCTTATAGCCACAAAATACCTACTATACAGTTTTATTGTAACCAATCTCCAGTGCTCGAGTAATTTAAGTTAAAGCTTAAAAGTTACTGTTACGAAATGATTATTTAAGTAATTTGATGGTAATTTAATTACATTTTATTGCAAGTAATTTAAGTTACATTTTTAATTTTTATAGTACAATTACCTATTAAATTACTCTTTACATTATTTTGTTGATATATTTTAAGAACCTATTGATAATATTTGTAAATAGAATATAAAAGTATGATTATTTGACAATAACAATTTCGTAATAACTATTTGACAAATTATGTTTTATTTTTAATAAGTTGTAATTTTAAATTAATTGTTTAGAAAATGCATTGTTAATTTAAATAAATTAAAAAAAAGATTAATGTGTGTTAAACAATTATTGTCTTCTTTGGTTCTTAAATAAACATTTTATATATCTAATTGCATTATGTTGATAGGCATTACTTAGTTATTGTGTTGACAACATAATTATTCAGCTACAATAATATTTTTGAAAATAAAAATTAGGTATAATTGTTGTGAAGTAATTTTTTTAACTCAAAAGTAATGTAACTTGACAAAATAAAAGAAAGCAACTTAAGAATAATTGAATAACATTTTTGAAAGGAATTCGTAATGTTATTGAATTACCAAAAACTTCTCCAAAACTGCCAGTCTCTCGCTTTATTAAATTTGTTGATCAGTTTAACCGTTAAAATATCAGTTAAAAGGCAAAATTGCGTTTCTTATTTACTTTTATGAATATGAGTAAGACTTTTAACTTAGTCAATTACAGATATTATACACAATGGTTAATAATAGATATTTATTAGTCATGCCTATTATTAAAATGTATTCGTTAATATAAAATGTATATCTTTTTCATCGTGGCAAAGGTTCCTCTCTCATTGGCTGAATGATATTGAATTAAATTTCTTTTAGATTCTGAGCGGATATAATATATATATAAATACATATATTTATACAAATATATATTTATTTTCTTTTTTAGTTGGATTTAGTTGGTACTTTTTGGGGTCTAAAGTAAAATTCCCAGTACTTTAAATAAACGAAAAAAAAATTATGGAAAAACAAGAATTCTTACTCAAAGCCAGTTTTGTTTTTTGACATTTTAAGAGATTGCATACTTATATTACTATAGCACAACACTATTCACACCATTCTACGGAAGTCTGTAAGTGTGTGTATCAATCCAAAAGTTAGTTACAATAATATATATGATATAAATATACAATTATAATAGTTAATTATTAATAAATGTAATCTTTTCGGCAACAGTAAATTCAATCTACCGTATTAGTCATAGAAAAATTTTTGTAATGGCTATATACATATATATGTTTAATTATATACAGGTAGGTATTTATTTAGGTAAAATCATTTTTTGTTTGCAACAATTTATTATTAAATTAAAATTTTAACACATACATTACAGTGACATACCACCCAGTGGCATCATTTCAGTTTTTTAATAGGAAGGAGCAGTTTTTATCAGCCTATTTACCAGACTAAAAAAAAAACAAATCGCTTCAATCGCAAGCTAATTTCCACTTACACTTTTATCTCGATACAGTTCCTGTTTTACATAACTTTATGCGTGTCTGAGGCAAAAATAGTTTCATTTTATAGTAAAAAGACATGGAGTAGCTAAAATATAATTATGGTACTTATATACCTCAGTGACATAATTTCATATTTTTCTAGAAGGGTTGAACAAATTAAATTATAATATGAAACTGCTAAAACGTATAAATCAAACAATTTTAAATAAGTATCTTCTTTTATAGAGGCTTTTTAGTTATGGATAAATTTAACAGTGATTGTTTTATAATTTCTATAGTATCAGCGTCCGACCAAAAAAATAGAAATATTAATTACCACCATGACTATAGTTTTACAATGCTATTACTCAATATTATATTATTTCCTCAAAATTAGAAAAATTATCGTTCTGTTATTTTACCAATAACAGGCCCAACAATTAGACTGCTTTTACAATCAGACAGGAGCAAATACCGATCTTGTCCCCCATCTACACTCTCAAATGATGCTGCTACCACCTACTCAATGAAAAGGTATGCTCGTCATCTACTATGTAGCAGAGAGAGTTCCTCGATTTTTTAATTTAATACTTGACTAATTAAAAATGCATTTGATCAATAAAACACCGACTCTCTTCCCTACAATGAGCATAGAAATTGTACAAAATTATTTGTTTCTAAATATTTTATATTCCTAAACATTATATTATAAATTTTATTAACAAGTTGACTACTTGACTGCCACGAGTTACTCACAGCTCTTGCCATAGTTGGTACTCACATGGTATGTATTTTAGGTCTTATGTTAATTGTTTTAACATATTTGTTCTACACGCTTTAAGTACCAATACTGGTGTTCACAAAGTTTGACATTCAGGTTTTGAGGGTCAGTTTTGGTACTAATAATTTTCTGTAATTACGTCACTGTATACCATTATTGGTACTCAATTAATTAATGGAGGAGAAAGTACAGAAAAACGATTTATTTCATGTAAATTCTAGCATCATGTGTAGTCAAATTTTGTTTTTTGAACTAAATATAAAAATAACTTAATTAAGTATTTAATATTTTAGTTTTATGATAGATAAATTCAGTTTCGCATAATTATGTTATTAGGTTTAAACTTGCTCATGATTCTTATTTGGTGACATTTTATTATTATTTTATCCTAAAATTTGTAGCTAACTCATAAAGTGAAATAAAAGGAAAAAATAATACAACATTTTTTTGTTAAGATAAAAAAGGCAATTTACTTTTAAACCAAAGTACATAACACTTGGAACAAAGGTTTTTCATTTAAGTTATTTTTAAATATTTGAATATGTTTTTACAATCACAAAAAAGGGTGAAAATTGTCACCAAGAAAACTTTTAGAATAAAAAAAAAATAATAATAATTGTTGTTATATTTCTGTAAGTCTTGTAAATCAAAAATAGTTCATAATGCACATGTAAATATAAACTGACAGACCTCCTTGGTCATTAAACGTCGTCTTGTTCTTTATAGGAAAAATAGAGAGTTGCATAAATAATCACTTGGCATTTGTCTAACATTTTGTCCTATAAGATATGCCAGTTTATGTGCATACTAAAAAAAAATATTATTAATAAAAATAAAAATAATAATAACAATATAGTTAAATATATATAATATATAAAATATGACATGATAAAATAATAAATATACAGTGAAATTTGCCTTGAAAAAATGAACTATTTTTAGAATTATTATAACATCACATTTGTAGCTCTATTATGTTGCTAATAATTTTATGTTATCATTTGTTTTTAATTAGTTATTTTGAAATTTTTTAAAATATCGATAAAAATAAAGATAATATAAGCATATTAATTAATTTATTTTATTTATGCAAAAATCAACATTACTTTATAATGAAAACCCCAACAATTACATTCAAAGAAATAAAAAAAAATTCTGTATACTTGAGATGTTTTAATAAGATATGAATAATGACTTAAAAAAAAAAACTGATATATTTATAAAATATTTGTGAAGCCTCATCTAATTGAGCCACAAAATAAAAAAAATCATTTGTCAGCAGTTAAAAATTAATAATTGAATAATTTTTTTATTTTATTGCTTTCAATATGGAAAAAGTGATTTAGAAATTGTCACTTAATCATGCTTTGGATAATTGAACAAAATTTTTTGAGTGATGTAGTAAATCATAGCCTCCTAACATCTTTATACAAGTTTCTTTCCCCGTACTTTAAATTTGTATTCTTAAATCATAGATAACCAAATACATTTTAAAAATCATGGTTGTGACTTCAATAAAATATGTTATATTTATATATAAAGAATTTAATATTCATATTTTATGTTTACTTGAACAGGAGCAGGAACTTTTACTGTACCGCACCAATTGTAATACAAATGACATAACTTGTAGGATAATCTTTGAACATTTTCAACACTTAAATTGCATCCATTTTTTAGTACAATGTAATGAGTAGGATTAACAGTACCCTGTATAAAAGAAAGCATTTTAATAGTAAGTTAATAATTCATTAATTTTTCATAAGAAATATACTTCACCTGACGAACATGTTGAGATACTAAGAAAAAATCGAAATAGTTTCTTCTGGTTACAGTATTATCTATAACAGTTCCAGAACTTGGATTTGAATACTTTTCATTCATATACTATAACAAAAATATTAAAGTTGTCAAAAATAAGTATTTCATAATAAAGAAATAATATTTTTTTAAAACATATAATAATAATATATGGTGAAAATGGATGGTTGCTGTTTGAAAAAAAAATAATTTGCAATAAACATTCTCTTGACATTTACATACATAAAAAAAAAAAAAAAAAAATAGCGTATTGTAAAGACTACTCACTATATTATGTATTTTAGATTAAGTTTTCCTAGATTATTTAGTTAATGTTTCAATGAATACACTGTCTAATTAAAAATGAAAGACTTATAAATTATATTAATAATGTAAAATAATTGATGTAACACTGATATTAAATATTCATGAAGAAATACCTTCTACAGTCAATTTTCGATAACTCAAAGCTAAAGTGGAATAAAAATTAATTCAACTTATACATTTTTAGTTATATACCTTACAATATTCAAGGACAAAAAAAATTAAGTTATCGGGGTAAGGCATTTGAGATTTGAGTGTATAATAATGTGATACTTGTTATATTAAAATAATGCAAAAATACAAATTAACAACATGATATATTTTTTTTTTATTAATAACTATAGATTATAACTATCATTTTTTTGAGTAAACATAACAAGTTATTTGAAGTATGACAATAATTCAATATTCTGGTTTAATTTGCCATATATTACCTGGAAAACTCTAGTATTAATACGTTTCTGAACAATTATTAAAGAAACCATAGGATTATAACTTCCTGGGTAACTTTTGAAAGATTCAATCAATTCTGATAGTTCAATTTCTTCTACTTGTTTTAAATCCCCATCGGATACACCATCTCTATATATAATTATTTTATCCGGTAACAACCCATTTTTCTAAAATAAAACATTGTCATTAATTTTAAAATAATATAATAACTTAAAGTAATACAACAAAAACTAACTGCTTTAAACTGGGTGATAACTTTGTGGAAAGCATCCTGCACAGATTTCACGAGTTCTTGATGAGAACTTCTTTGCATTGCAGCGACTGAGTACCATTCAGTAAATGTTTTATCCATTGAAGCAACAAAACCAACAACACTACTCAATTGTTTACCTTTTTCATGGTATACATCAATTCCTACTATCATTGTATTTTTCTAAAAAAAAAAAAAATAAAAGACAAAAATTAGTAATAAAATTGTTTCTATTATTAATTTTGTTTTGGGAACATTTTTTTTATTTTTTCATCCAACAAAATAATTTTTTTCAACATTCAGTTGAGCTCTCTTTACTTTTCACACTTGTAGACTGTAGTGTAGTAAAATTGATTAATATAACTCATTGTAAATACTAAGAAACACTATTGAAGTACAACAAACTATTAAAAAACTACCAAAAATAATATTTGTCATATTCTTAAATTATTTAGTACCTACACATTTGAAAATTGTATAAAAGTTTATAAAATTTGAAAATCAGATAAAATACTAACAAGCAGGTTTTCTATAACATACTTTGACTATGACTAAGGTTAAATTTCACTATTTTGTCCTCTTCAGTTGGTAAAATATTTTTTAATAATTATAAATAATTAAAAGATTTATTTAGAAAATAAATTTAATATAGAAAAACCTTACCAGAGGGATGTCAATAGCCCAACAAGATCCTCCTAGTTTGCAATTAATTTGTAAAGCAATCTTTTGAGTAACTGATTGTAATCTCTCTGGCTTAGATAATGTCCTTGAAATGATTACCTAAAATATAATTATGATAATAGTAATAAAAATAACTTAAATTGTAGTTTCTTTTATTACTTGAGATGGAATCCCGATTTCTGAACAACAAATTCGTTTGACAGCATTATATCGGTCTTCTCTTTGATTTGGAAATATAATAACAACCAATTGTAATTCTGAATTATTCTTTACTGTATTGTTTATAGTACTAACAAAACCCTCAGGATTTGTCCCCTGAACTTTTACAGGCTTTGGTGAATTAATTACCATACCAAGAGGACGGGCACATATAGCCAATTGTTTGCAAAATGCTTTGGCTGTTGATTCATCTTTTGGATTATACATAATAGCCCAATTCAACATGTTTACCTAAAAAATAATAATAATTCATGAAAAAAAAAAAATATTTAGAACTAAATCGTATTATATAATTGTTACTAGCTGAATAACCCAGATTGTGTGTTAAATAACAGATTTGTATATATATATTAGTTTATTATTATAATTAACTATTTAAAGCCTAGTCATGTAATATGCTAGATATACTTCTTCATTTTTAATTCCATTTTCTTCTTCTAATTATTTAGCGAACTCTCCTATTAACTGTCTTATGAGAATTGCTAATGAAGACCCCACTTTCAATTATCCCTAAAAATATTGTTCAACTGGGTCTTTGATAAAATTATTTTAAACATTGTTACTTTTCATTATTATTGGTAGATTCTTATTTTTCTTATGTTTATTACTACTAAACATTTAATTTATTGTTAATACCTATTATATCTTATTTATTTGGGGCCCAGACCTGTATCTTATTAATATAAAATATATAAAAAAATTTATAATCTAACTTAATTTATGATATTTACAAAATATCCAAAATCTCTATTAAATTATCATTAAACGTATGGTATAGACTATCATATACTGCTATATACTTAATTTCATTACAATAATATACACATAGCCAATTTCCAATAAAACCATTATACAAAATTTGAAAATCATCCATGGTATAAATGACTGAATACGTTAGTATTCTAACGTATGTATACTACATACGTAGTATTTAATAAAATAATATATTTTGTGGAATAAACAATATTTGTAATTTTACAATGTTAAAAAATGCATTAATAACATTGTTGTATAAATACAAATTATCTATTGCCAAGGCAGTAGTGGTTTTTACTTATCATTTTACATAGTAAATGTTAATACTCAGAAAATGAAACACAAACGCTCACAGTTTAGTGTTCAGATCCACAGTACACTGATGAATAAGCAGTATGCGTTCAGCGCCTGAAAGACATTGATTATTTAATATGTAGTGTTATACACATGTTAATAAGACAATAACTGGGCAATAGGGTTTTATTGTTTTTAAATACCGTAATTTATATAATTAAGCTATAGGGGTATAAAAATAAAGTGATCAATATTTTCCATTTATCTCTTATGTATTTAATATTAAAACTATTTATGTAACAAAATTTATATTAATTTGTAGTTTATAATTACGGCTAGTCTTTATTTATGACGGAGTGCATAACCGATTATATAATTTGTGCATGTACATTTCTTACAAATAACAGACATTTCAAATATAAAAATGGATTACAGTTCAGTTACTGAAATTACGAATAAAATAAAATCGTGAATTTTTAAACAACAGAATTTGTATTTTTTTAAGTAACAATAAAATTGGAAATAATAGATAATAATAATAGAGTATTTGGAACAACTTTATGAAAAAAAAATTGTTAAATTATTTAAATGACACTAAAATACTGTAATCTTTAAATACAATATCTCTCCCCCATCAGACAAAAAAATGAAAAATTGGGTGATGTGGTGACCCTTAGTTAAGTATTTAGAATAACTGTGAAAATAATTGCAAAAAAGTTCAATAGTGTTGTCAAAAAATTAGAATATAAAAAGGCCTATTATATATATATATATATTTAAAGATATAGAAAAAATTTAACTAATTAATTTTAATAAGTCAAACAAAATGATAAATAAACTACAAACTACAAGAAACATATCTTACATATTTTTATATACTTACAGCAACAAACATTGCATTTTTTGCTACATCCATTCCCCAGTCCATATTTATTCCAACTTGTTTTCTTATATTATTCCCTAATAATATAGTTTCTCTTTTATAAACAGGACCTTCCATCTTCACAGGGGTTGGACGCATCATAAGACCCCAATCTTTTAATTTCTTGCTAGCTACTTCATGAGCTAAAGAATTTATTAAAAACAAAAATTGTAAAATGAATATTATATAACAGTAAAATGTGTTGGTTTTCCATATTATACATTCCAATATTATAAAATAAAGAAACTATCATATTTTGTTAGATTTTATATCAATATGATAAATATATTAAAATTAAAACATTTAATACAGTGTAAGTATGCATAATATTAATTGTATACCATTTATACGATTAACAAATTCAATTATAGCATTTTGTCGCACTTCTGGAGTAACTAAAGTATGGTTTTGAAGAGCTTTCATCAATTTAAAATCAGATTTCATTATTTCAGTAAGCCCAGTTAAATTACAAAGTTCAGGAACTAAACAACAAATATCTGAATCCTGTAAATTTAAAATAATATTCAACAATAAAATGATTTTAATTTGTTTATTAAATTACCAACCTGTGTTGATTTTTTATTATATATATCTTTTTTTTTAGCTTTTGTTATTAGCATAGGCTGATTAAGATTTTGAATTTCAATATCATACATTTTTTTATAATAATCTTTATATGATATCTAAATATAGAAAAAAGAAAAATTACCAATATAAAAAACAGAAATTCTAGTGATTAAAATAGACTAATAAAATAAGTAATATACAAGATTATTAAGTATTTAGTTTTAATTAAAATTAATTACTTCAACACCATTTTGGCTAAAAGTTGATAAAGGATTCATTAAAAAGTCTATATCATCAATTCTGTATGTTTTACGATTGTAATGTGTAATAACTGTAGCACCACATAATGCAGCCATTATTTCTTGTTTACTATCTGAATTGTTTTTTTTCGCATTATCTATAATGCCCAACCTATAAAAAAATTATTTTTTTAAATGAAAACTTACAGGTACATAATGGATTAATTATAAATTTAAAATATGTAATAGTAAAAGAATAGAACAATTAAATTTGCATTAAATTATAGAATATAATTATATACAAACATGCTTATATGCAACAAATAAAATTATTTGGCTTATAAATATCATTGATAAAACAATTATTATATTGTTGAATAAAAGATATTTTACAAAAAAATTAAAGTACAATAAAACCTCATTAATTCGAACAGCAATTTATAATAAGTAAATTACACTAGTTTATGCTATAGACTAATATATCAATTGTCAATTATGTTATCCAATTATTAATATTACATAATACTCGATTCAACTAGCATTAAATATATGTTTATGCATATTTAACAATAAAATATATATCATAGAAAAATTAAAAAAAAGAGCGTCTGTGTCAAGCATTTGTGTACAATATGGGATTACTAAACAAAAGGTTTCTGATATAAAAAGAAAAAAAGATGATATAAGAAAATTTGTTCTGAAATTTTAATACAGAAAAAGAAACAAATGTTGTAAAAAGAATGCTGTTGCCACTAGATCAATACCTTGATGCAGTTTACAAATGATTTTGTCAACTTCGTACTTCTGAATTGGATGTCTGTAGAGTTAAAATTCAAGTTGCAGTAGATAGATTAGTTAAATAGATGGACATAAAAATTTATGAAGCCAGTTCGGGATGGCTATTTAGATTCAAAAGGCGTCACAACATAACAAATTAAAAAATATATGGTGAAAGTCTTAGTGCTAATAATGAAGCTGTTGAGCCATTGAGGAAAAATTTGAATGGCATTTTAAAAGCTGAAAACATACTGCCTTTGTAATTATATGATGAGACAGTTATATTGGAGAGCATTACTTAGTACCATAGTGTCTAAAGTTAAAAAAATAGGTCTGATAGGAAAATCAATAAAAATCTAATTTCTGTATTGCTGTATGCTAATGCTGATGGGAGTCATATATTAAAGTCTGTGATTGTTGGAAAAAGTAAAAGTATGGGCAATAAAAAAAGGTTATGGACACGTTATTAGTTTACTACTACAACTCAAAAAGTGCATGGTTCACTTCAGAAAATGGATTGGTATCACAAAAAAGCAATGTCAGAAATTAGAAGATATTAAACAGAAACTTTTAAAATGATACTACTGTATTACAAATTATAAGAAACATACACATGCCTATTGACATTTTTACTTAATTTACCATTGCAAAATATTAAAGAAATAATTGAAATACCAAAGTCTAAAACAAAAATAGTATTTTTCTTTTATTTGATATTGGTTGCATTAAACTCTAGTTGGTTTATAATAATATCAACTTTATCAACTTCTGAGAAAAACCTTGTTTTAAACAAAAAAATTAATTTTAACTTTTTGGAAGTCAAGTTACAATTTCCTAAAAATTGTTAAAATTATATGCCAATATTATAGTAGTATAAATGTAATTATTAACGTGTATTTTTTTGTTACAATCACTGAAATAGCTAACAAGACGTTGTCTAAAATTTTGAAATGAGCCACCATAAATAAATATTATTATTAATTGCAAAAGATATTTTATAGATTCAAAAAAAATTTAATACTTATTATTAAAAACATCAATATGCTTACATTATTTGAATGACTGTTTGCACACGTAAAATCCTATGTGAGACTTCACAACACATGTAAAGACCATTTTCAAATTCATCAATAGTGGTTATAAATCCTGGCCAAATTTCAAGTCTACAATAAATATTTAAAAATTATTCAATTAATCTCAATATTACAAATATTTAAAATTGGATATATTGTTTACTTGAATTCAGGAATGAGAATTCTTTTATTCTGATCATAACAACTTCTACCAAATTCTACTAGGCCTAGAATCTTCATTATTGTGCGTAGAAAAACATTATAAAAATGTATACATTCACGCAAAGAATTTTTACGCTTAAATGTTATAGTTAAAGTCACTTCAGATTCATCTCTTAATTTTCCCACTAATGTTGTTATCTAGTAAAAAAAAAAATTAATATTAGTTATTAAAAAAAATGTTTTATATATTTATTTTTTTTTAATAATTACTTTCTGTGGTAGCATGTTTGGTACATAAAGCAATGTTCCATCAAATGTTCTTACAGGGAATAGATCTTTATGTTCATTAACCAAAAAAAATCTAGCAGATTTGGCATCAACTGGAGGGTTAAAATCGACTCTATATTCATATATCCCTTTGTCTTCTTCCAATTTAATTTGGATGTAATTTGATGATAACTGAGTCCTATGGAAAAACAAACAAAAAATTAATTTAAAAGATTAATAGATCACAAAAATATATTTCAAAATAATGAGAAATAAACAGTTACATTAGTTTTATGAATATATGCAAATATTTAAAATGAATTAAATATTCAAAGTATTGCTGAAGTATACAAGTATACCAATTAAAAAACTAAATAATTATTGTCAAGACTTAAAGTGATTTCTTATAAATTAAAATATTTTAAAATTTGTGGTAATAAACTTAAATATAATAAATTTATTTTTTATTTAACGATTCAACTAATTTATCACAATACATTCTTCTACAATTTAATTTTAAAAAATATTATCAATATACAAAACATCATATTTATCTTACATGTTGAAAGAATCTTTTTCAGATTTTTTTAAAACTCTACATATTACTGGAGGCTTTTCCTCCTTTACTGCTGGAATATCTATAATTTCGGGTTGTGGCTCCTTTGAAGGTGTAAGTACCTCTGCGTTTTTAATAGTTGGACGCCTAGACAAAATAGAAAATAGACAATTTAAATATTTTTATCAATTTAATTTAAATAAATATATATATCCTGTTTTATAAAAATGAATTTTTAATCATCTCAACAATAATAAATTAAATAATTATTTATCAATTGACCTCACAATAGTATGAAACTATACAGTATGATTCATTTAATGTAAGACACTCAATATTTCAAAAAGTGTTTACATTTTTGATAATATTTTTATTACATAGTACCAAGTTGTTACAAAAATATTTCCAAAAATGTAAATACTTTTTGAAACTATGAATGTCTTACATAAAATAGATCACCCTGTATACAATAAATTATATACTGTGCCCAATGAGAGAACCCAATTCTTCTGTCTATCCCCATGTGACAGGTTATTATGTGGGTATGTCCAAATCAGCAAATTCTCTCACTAGACAAAGCATTTATCTAAATGTTTAAATACAAACAAATATAATCCAATTATCTTTGTTAGTAAGAAAATGTATAAGAAAATAATATTTATTTTTAGGTTTATTAAAATATCATTGATAAATACTTTTATAAATTATAAAAACATTACAATACTAACACGATATCTTTTAAATTTCCTAGATTAATATTTGAGAATGTTGATGTCATGTTTTCGCAGAATTTTAGAGACCTATTTCCTTGCGCTATATTAGCTAACATGGCCTGCAAACACACAATATATATTAAACAAAATATTCAAACAGAAACTATACTTGATTATTCTAAACAATATATTTATACAAATAATAAATAACACAATACAGATTAATATTAAAACTAGAATATTTTTCTATTTTATCTCCAATTGTATGCCAAGTAATTACTTAACTCAACACTATGTTGTATAACATTTCTAATAAGAAACTAATATACAAATTTAACTTTTTTGAGCACTTTTAACTTTTCTAAACACTTTTCAATTATACTACATTATTGGGCCAAATAAAATTTAAATATTTTTTATCAACCTATTCAATAGTTAAAATAATTAAGTAATAATTATTAACAAAAAAAAAAATTATTTATTAATTTCTAAATTAGTTCAAACATTTTTTAAATGTACGACTAGGGTATGTCAACATTTATACTTAAATACAATATATATAATGAAACAATATAAATTAGTAAAATTATATCATTTTAAAGTCCTGGATAAGAGAAAATATTAAAATACATGTAACTTCTTTGTTAATTATCATACCATGTTTATATTTAAGTAGTTGGATTTGTTTTTGAAAATATTATAAATTAGCTACCTATCATCATTTTTTTTTTTGGCAGGTTATCAAATTTAATATTCTAGTAAACGAATATATGTTAATACGCCAATGCAAATTAAAGGGTTATCAATATGATAACATAAACATTATCTATTTTGGGCTAAAGTAAAGATATTGATAAAATTAACTTATTGAATATAAAAGTGTTGTCATATTAAGTATTATTTTATTAAATTCAGAAATTTAGTCCAGCAAAAAAATAATAAGTGATGCTATATCACCTTTTAAAAAATATACTATTCCTTGCTAATAGTTTTTTTTTTTTATGCATTTGTTAAATTAAAGCATTTTAATAAACATTGTACTAAATAATAATTGGTTAATTATTTAATAATAATGATGCTTTTCAGTAGAAAAACTAAAATAAAAATATAATTTTTGTAAAACTGACACCGGGTCATTTAAGCAGTCTTTAATTTTGTGTAATACTATACATTTTTAAATATTAATGAAATAATGCAACTTTTTTTTATAAATCATTTATTTCTACAATTAAAACAACTATAATAATTACCCTTCTTCCACGAGCAATTTGTTGATTACCAGCAACTAGAGTTTGAGTACTTATAACAGGAATCGGCACTTTTGGCATATCAGTATGTGGTTGTACCTCTAGTTTTGGAGGTTCCTCAGGTTTAGGAGGTTCCTCAGGTTTAGGAGGTTCCTCAGGTTTAGGAGGTTCCTCAGGTTTAGGAGGTTCATTCGGTTTAAGTGGTTTATTAGGTTCTATCACAGTGCTTGGAGTCAAACGACTCTTTAAAAAGCCTCTTCCTGACATTCCTAGAAAATGATATAAAAATTAATTAAATTCTGGAGTGCCATTAATAGTCTTTCACATTTGTAGTCTTATTGTTTTATTGTTGAAGAAGCAATATTTCTTAAATCAAAAAAGCCAATTTTCCAAGAGGCACGTAAATGAAAAAAAGGGTAAAATAGGTAAAACATTATTAGAATAATAAAAGTCATCATGGTTATAGGTGATGAACAATATTCCCGTAAAAATATTTACAACAAATTAAAATGGAATAACTTTTTAAAATGTTGATGTATGTACACATACCTCAAAATCGCTTATCGGACTTGCATTTGCTTCTTTGTAATATAAAAAAAAAAATTGAAAAAATACATTTTTTTTAATTTATTTATTTATTCATATACCTCAACTACTATGTTAGTGGTGTTTCAACAAATACATATTACAGATGCAAATAATAAAATAATGCATGGATATTATTTTACGTGCTGATACATTTTTTTTTTTTATATGTAATACAAGATAGAATAATAGAAAAAAAAAAGAAAAGATATAACTAAATGTTAACATTATATTTTTTGGAATAAGTTTGTCTCTTTGAGGAATTGAAGAATTGACCTTATCTCTGGGTTGGGTGCATTTGGAGGTATTCTGTTAGTATGTGTTTAACCGAAATTTTTATGTTACATATGGGGCACATCCGTTGTTTTCTGTTGCTTATTAGGTGTTTATGTGTGTGTAATGTAAGATATATTTTTATTATAAGTAAATATGTGTAGTATCAATCATATAATATCATTTTTAAAAATAGTAATTCTATAATACAAACTATAGAATGTTACTGAAGTTCTCTCATGTATGTCTTAAACATAAGATAACCATGTGCATAAACAACAGTGGCATTAATTGTCTATTGCAAATGTGGCAAATGCACTAGACAATTAAATAATACATAAGATATCTGAGGGTACAAAATTACAGTTTTGTACAACCAGAAAAATTTAATCTAAAATAAACATATTTTCTCTTACTCATAATGTTTATGATGAGTAAGATATAATAACTGTGTTACATACACAGACATATAGAACAACTAGATAGCCGACTATAATTTGTTATTGAAGCTGTGGCCGCTATATGCCTAAACATTAATGTTTACACTTTTATATGATAATACTGTTTGATAAATATACTGTTCAACGGTCAACAATTCAAAACAGCAAGACATTCTAGAAATTTAATAGACTAAACCGGTTTAAAATTATCTAACATTATCCTGCACTGAGATAATGAACCATGTTAATAATATGGTTCAAACATCCTGGTGAGTTTTTTTTCATACCGGTTTGAGTTGACAAATTTCTAGGTTTAGACGTTTTCATCTTTATCAATTAACATTATCATATAAAAATATAAACATTGCCATTTAAGCAAATGACTGGAACAAACTCAAAACATTGCATGGCTGTTGTTTAATAGTCAGCTATTTAGTTGTTCTATATGTCAATGGTTACATATTTATATTATCATATTATATAATTTTGGTATTTACTCACTTTTATTAAATAACAATGATTTTCTTCTTAACAAATAATTATAGTAAAAAAATCACAATTTTGAAGATAATTAAAATACCACCACAATTCTACTCATAATTAAGCAGACTGAATTAAGCACAATGAAGGCCATATTAAATTGTGTTGTGTTGTTTGTGTTCTGAATACATAAAATATTAGTTATATGTTATCTACAAGTTGACAATGTTCAACACTATACAACCTGGTGAAGTGAGAACTCTGCTTTAGTATATCAATATAATAATTGATAATAGGTAACAATTATTGTTATCAGGCATAAGTTATCACTTATATTATTTTCATATCATGAATGCTTTTTTTTTCATGCAAGTGTACAGTTATTTATTAATTTCATTAATACCTTATACATTGAATTAATATTTTAAATATATTAAAATATGAGTAAGAATAAAAATATTTAATAAAAAAATAGCCTTGTAAATTGTGTAAGTACAAAATGTTTGTACCTAGTTATACACACAAATGGTTAATTAAAAAATTTATTTATCAGTTTTTATTAATATTTTATTTTTTTCATTTGACAAATGTTGATGACTTTTTCAGTATAATATTAAGGTAATTTATAAAAACTTATAAAATACATGTCCATGTTATAGTGCATTAATTATTTATAGTCTGATTATATATTATGACTTGTTTATAGTTGTACAATATATGGTTCGGAATTGTAGGAATTGCATATTTTACTATATACTCTCAATTTATAACAGATCAAGCTAATAAATTAAATCTAACAATGAAGAATTAAAAAATCAAATATTTAAAATGCATTATTTCTTAATGCTAGCTAAAGTAATGTATGTTTTAATTTTTATTTTTATATTAATACTATTTAGGATTAGGTATCAATAATATTTTTAGGCTCAATTTCAATAACTTTTCTGGTGCAAAAGTCAATCTAGTTGGTTAAGTTTTATGATTTTATATCATTATTAAAGACCGGATTTAATTGATATTGTAACTTATTTGTATCATCAAATAATTCGAATCTGATCAAATATGTACACGATTTGTATTAATTACAGTTATTCTATTAATTTTATGTTGCAATTTATTGCAATTTTGAATGTTTTTGCAATTTTGTATATTTTACATAATTAAATGTATAAATCAATATTTTTTAAATAATTTTATAATATAAAAATAAATACATTATTACGGATTTTCATTATTGGTTAGATTATTTGATCTAAGAAATATACAAGTGTAATATAAATATAGATATACGTGGCGATATAAACTTCTATGGGTTATTAATGGTATCAACAATAACAATTTATTAGTCATTACGATTACAGTTTTTAAAATAGTCTGTATATTGAAAATGACAATTATTGAATTGTTAGTATCAGTTGCTTTCATGTAATTGTATTAGCTTGTTCTTATATTTTCATTTAACTATAATAATCATGCCTAAAGTAAAATCAAGTTTAAGAAATAAAATATCGTCTTGGGTTGCTCCGTATAACAAATCTACAGAAATTTTTTCTACGGATGGTAAAATTATTTATTGTCTTGTGTGTGACAAAATCATTTCATCAGAAAAAAAATATTTTGTAAATCATCATTCTGAAACAGGTAAATTTTGCATTTTATATTTATGTTCTAATCTAATTTTAATACATAATTTCAGTTTTGAAACTTTTAAAAATGTAATAGAAAATTTAGACGATGATGCCATTAGTGTTGGTAAATTAAAATCATTAGTAAATAATAATGTAGTGAAATGTGGTTTGGCATTTTTAAAGATACATTTATTCGATTTAACCACAAAACTCACAAATTTAGAAGAATCAAACAGCCAATTACTCAATAGTTTAAATATATTTAGTGAAATTGAATATATATTAATAAATATTCCCGGGCCTCATGGAAAAATAATAAAAGATAAATTTATTTATGTATTAGACAAAAATGATGGATTTAAAACAGTTAAAACTTACTCTGAGGTGATAGCAAGTAATTTAAATGTTAATTTAAATATAAACATAACACCATCTGTTTTGAATTGTTTTAAATATGCGCCAATAACCAGTGTGGATGTTGAAAGATCATTTTCTTTATATAAATATATTTTAAGTAACAGACGATATAATTTTAAGGAACATAATTATAAATTTTAATTCAGAAAAATAATATATTTTAATTATTGAATACTTTCAAAAACTTTTTTATTTTACAATTTGTAAATATCTATCATGTTTGTAAGAAAATAAATAATAATTATATATTTTGTAATATTTTAAGAATATATTTTATAATGCAATTTGTACTTTTTTTGAAGCAATTATATAATTTTATTATGCAATTATCGTATTATTTTCATTGCAATTTTGACATATTTTTAGTGCAATTAAATCAGATCTTAAAAATTACTAATTATTTCTTATTAACTAACATTCTTATACAATTTTAATAAACAAAAGAATTTTATTTTACATAATATACTGTAACTGTAAAGATATAAGTATTTAGAAAACAAATTATATTGACTTAGTTCAAACTTTGTAATTGTCTTTTTTTACTTTTAAATTTAAAAAAAATGATCTTACATTGTCCGAGTAAGAAATTTCATCAGATAAGAATTCTGATAGATATATAAAGATATTATAAAAAAAGTATTATTTCTTCTGATTATTTTGTGATTTAATTATACAGATTGGTAGACACATACACTCACTTTCTATGTTTTCGAAGTACAGGTTTTAAAATGTCGGCGTAAGAGAAGTTTTTCTGATTGGTCAATTGTTAATTACTATTAGTATTATTATTGGCAGAAATTTTAAACATATTATAGTAAAACTAAAAATATAATACATTCATTAATATAATACGTCTTAGAACTTAAAACAATTTGAGTGGTGTTAAGTTTATTAAAAATGATTCTAAATAGGTGTATTAAAAATATTTGTCATAAATTTTAGTGTTATAAACCACCTAATTTAAAAAAGGGCTCAGAGGTTGTATTTATGTTAATTTTAAGTATCTGATACCATTATCTACTATGGGCAATGATTTTTGACTATATTAGTATTATATATTGACATTTTACATTGATTATATTCATGAGTCTAAAATTAGATAAAAGACGAAGACATGCAAATAACATTTTTACTTTTAAGTTTTAAAACTAACTATTTGGGTACCTATCTATTCAAGTAAACAGAAAAAAATGATAGTTACTGATTTGATGGGAAGGTTGAGATGATTTAAGTCTAAGTGAACAAAGCAACTTATTTCCAACATTTTATATTTTGTCATAAGTGACTTTTACTTGGCATAGTAAAATATTAGTTATTTAATATTTCAAACTATTAAAATAATATGGCTATCAAAATAAGATTTTCATGTAGGTAGGTATACATAATTCGTCGGTTTAGAGCAAAAACTCATTCATGACAAAATTTTGATTTTTATTATTATGACATCTAGAATATAACTTGTGTAGAGCACTAAACATTGAATTATTAGTTAAAACCTGTCTTTTCTATTGATTTTTCAATAATCACTAATGATGTTAAATACAATTTTTAAGAGTAAAAATGCATTGACTAAATATTCATTTTTTCCTGTTAGTAAGATTTTGTTCTAAGCCAACAAATATATTATTTTTAATAGGTAGGTCATCTATATATAAATAAGGAAAACATGACTGACCGACTGATCTATCAACGTACAGGTTAAAGACGGATAGGGGCTCAAATTTGGAATACAAATAGCTATTATAACATAGCA
This sequence comes from Pentalonia nigronervosa, assembly GCA_014851325.1. Lineage (NCBI taxonomy): Eukaryota > Metazoa > Arthropoda > Insecta > Hemiptera > Aphididae > Pentalonia > Pentalonia nigronervosa. Next base: position 78,191 of record JACXSJ010001566.1, read on the forward strand.
TCCACTAAGGATTTTTGAAAATTTGACCTCTAAGTAATAAAAAAAAAAGGGTTTAAAATCTGTAAGAAAACGAGCAATGCAGCAAGTTAGAAATATTTTAAGAAAACTATTTAATATAATAACACGTTTATAGGTACAACCAAAAATGTTGGGAAAGCAAAACCAGCTGTTACCAGTTGATAATTATCATAATATACTAAATTAAAATCAAACATTCTAATCGTTCATACCGGTTAACCATTTTATATAATTTTTTTAAAAATATATACTATGACGACAGCATTAACTGGGCGCGTCCTACACCAAAAAACAAATGACAAATGACGAATGTGACAATGGTAATTTTACTTATAAGACTACAGTTACAGAAATAATGAAATCCAAAAATGTCCTCTTAAGTACAAATTACAAAGTTTGATCAAAAAACTGTGTAACTGATCAAGATTTGAATTAATTTAATTCAATAAAACAATAACAATCACAAGACCAATCATATAGCAAACATCTCTTGCAAATCTCCTTAGAACTTGATCGACACACAATCGATTAATGAAAATATGAGAATAGTAATAATAAAACAATGACCAGTGTTCATCGGTAAAAGGGTTCAGTCCATAAGGCACTAATTCAACGTTAAAAAAAAATCTTTGGTATATTCGACATCACGATGCATCCTTCGTCAGCGAAGTCGATGTCTAAACAAAACGGCCGCCATCGTCACACGTGCGCCGTGAAAACGGACGATTGTGAGCGAAGCGCTGCCATCCGGTCTACTCCAGTTAAGTCGACAGACCGGAATTCCGAGTTATTTTTCTCGTTCGGTCGATCGCCTGGATATGCATTAAAATGATATAAAAAGTCTCAACTTACCACGTTTGCGTATTCACCGAGATTGACGGGCAAATGGATTCGGGAGCGCGCTCGTATTTAATGGTATGTAACGGATACGACGACGATGACGAAAACAGGCTGAACTGCGGAAACAACTTGGTCGTAGAGAAGGACGCAGGCAGGAAAAAAAATCGTAAATTGTAATAAACGGGAAACAAAAAACTGCGACCAACCGCGGTGTAACGGGATTGACACGATGCGAGCCAAGAACAAAATGGAATCGGAAACGCAGACTTTGTTCGTAGTGAGAAGACGCTAGAGAGGTTAGTGACATCCTTGTACCTGTTTCGCCAACCCCGCCCATCAACACGTTAACATAAACCGCGGTTTTCTAATTTCAACCGTGGTCCGCGCCGAAACCGTTTCCGGTGACATAAGGTTGGTAACTCTTCATTTCCACTGTCTGAGTCATCTTGAATCCGGAACTAATTGGTGGGAGGTGGACACGACTATTTGGACGACGAACGTTAAATCTAAACGCCGGGCGCCTAGATAGTAGATAATACATGAAGTGTGGATGTGTTTATGGTCGTGAGGCATTTATAGCATTTTATTCGTTATCGGCTTATATCCCAAAATTATCTGATAAACGACAATTCATTAATTATTATCATGAACTAAGAAGATATATATGTATATATCGTTTTTTATTTTAGAAATTTCAGTAATTTCTCACTGTCACGACTCGCGGATGACGGATTGAACCTTCAAACAATAGTGTAATAGAGGCGGTTGCCATTTGCCAGTTGGTTAGGTTTTAAAACGAGGTGGGGTACATTGCGAACACCTTGACCATGTAACTGGAGACAATATAAATAATAATCGTCATTTCGGCAATTTAATATTAATATATACACTTAATGTGTGGAACTCGCAGATACACTAAGCTGCTCCATCAAGACGAGAAATACGTTTAGATAATAGGTACTTTTCTAAAAAAAAATGTAATAACAAAACATTATACCTATTTGGTAGTTTGGTAAAATATAGATAGAAATAGAGGCTTCTGGAATCAATTTTTTCACATTTTGATTATATATTAATTTGTACATTATTTTAAATAACAATAAAGCTAATTATATAATATCTAAATACCTACTAGAATCAAGATATATAGAAATATAGGTACTCACCATATAAAAAATATACTTATATTAATTTATAGTCTTATAATATAGTACCTAATACCTATATGATTGGTTTGAATTAAGACTAGAACTCAATACTCAAATTACTTATATTTTAGTCATTGATTTTGCTTATAACAAAAGATTTATAGGTGTTTGTATTAACAAAAAAATGTAATGTGTAAATATTATTTCCCTGCTCCTAAATGGAAACACTTTCTAGACAATGTTAATAATAATTACTGATACCTATTTGATAAAATTATAAAACTGAAATACCATTTAATTACCATTTTACCATTATATCATTAATATTTAGTAAGATAACATGAATACTACCTATACTTTTTATAAAATATATATATATGTTAACCTAACGTCTAATATAATTGTAATTTATGATTGAATAATGATAGACAATAGTGGTTACAATTCAATGCTCCAATGGTGTCATTTTTATAACAAAAACGTACACACACACACACACACATATATATATATGTGTGTATGTATGTATGTATTTTGTATTTTCATAAATGCAAGGAAAAAGTGAGAATATTTAAAAAGAGGCTCACACTGTACATTCAAAATTGTCAGTAAATCTCTATTATTTTATTTTATTTTTTGTGTCTGTATGAAAATAATTTTGATAAATTAATTAAATTAGATTTAATCATATTCTATAGCAATAATTAAAAATAAAATGTACAATAATCAAAGTGCACTGTCTAATTAGGTATATCTAATGAATAATTATTAGGTAAATGTAAACAATTTTATTACTCAATATTATGTAATAATATTGTTTTCAAATCAACATTTTAAACATCTATATTTTCTGATCTGTAATAACTATTACTAGAGTAAACCTGGATTAGCCAAATTCTCATTAATCATTTATAGTCATAGGGCAAAGGTATCTAGTTAGCCAATAGAAATTGTCGTTTAAATTCATTCTATAGTTTTATTACAAATTCTACTGGAGGGTTATAATGTGTTTTCCACTGTTAAATGTAAAATTTTTAATGTTTCAAACTACCCTTAGCTTAGTGATGTTAATATATAAAATGTTTTTTTATTCAAAATACTTGTCTATTAGATATTCTAATTCTTTATAGTCTATACAAATCCCCTAGAAAAAATAAGGGGGTAATAAGGTGGTGGATTATTATTTTTCTAAAGCATTTTGATCATCAAGATTCAAGACTATATTACCAACTATAGACCCAAACATGTTCCATGATTTTTTTGTTATAAATATTTCTTCAATTTCTTTCATTGATACCAAATATATGGTAGGTACCTATTACAACTTATTTAATTAATGATAATAACAGATTAATTAATCTTTTTTTTTTTGATTTATCGACATCAGGGAGGGAATTGTGTTAGCATTATTTCCTTCCAGCCATCACTGTTTATTGAGAACAACATACATAATAGCAATAGGTGGTTCGAGGACAATCCTCCTTGCCGTACCTTTACACGGGGTTAAAACTGTACATCAACTGGGGGTTCTACCCCTCCCCCCAACATAGCCTTCGGCCTACATATTAACTTAATTAAAAATCATTCTTCATGAGCTCATCAATGAACTCATCCATAGGTTTTTGGTTTACCTACCTGCAGCCTATTCCATCCTTGGACCCGCTTGCCACTCAATTCCTCTATTACCTCCTTAATCACTCATAATCTTAGTCACGAAGTTTGCTACATCACGCCACCTGTCATGTCTCGATAGCATAGTACTAACAAGGTTGCTTCGGTCGACAATAGTTTTCATCACCTATCTGAGTTCATCTCGCTCTACTTCCCATGCCGGTTAAACAAAAAAGGAGTAGTCCACGTTGTCCATTTCAGCGTCACAGTGGGCACAGACCAGACTCTCGACGGCTCCTTTATTCTGGCCAGATTAATTAAACTTTTTTACACAATACTACTTGCTAATGAACTACTGAGCTAAGGTTTACAAAAAAGAGAAGGCTCTATCCCTCTAATATTCCACCTTCGGTGCACAGCATAAAGGTAAAGGAAAAAAGAACAAATAATAGATATGGTTGGAGACCTGATCATCGTCCTGCAAACTGGTGCTGCCACTTAGCGTCCTCTTTTTTTCTCTTACCCCGGTAGAAATATTGGGTTTCACTTAGTGTCAAATGTAAAATTTATTGGTCCTGGAGTAGTCCATACACCAGTTTTAACTTAACTAACCTAACCTAACCTACATCGTAATACACTTCATACAACAACACAAGAAACGCCAGCTCAGTTAATGTTAAGCCATTCGACTTGTTTAGAATTTGACATGTTACTTCCTAACACAAGTGAAATGGTCATTGAACGACAAATACTGCAAATAAACAATGATGGTAATAGAATAGTATCATATGATATGGGTGATAAAGTTTTAGCTAAAGATTATAGCAATAATAATAATATATGAGTAAAGAATAAAATAATAGCATTAGTAATAATATGCGTTATGTAGAACTTAATGATGGAACCATTTGGAAAAGACATAAAGATCAATTATTCATTGATAAATCATTAACACCTCCAAGTAATTCTATTTCACTTACACCAGATAGAAAAATAAATGAAAATTTGGAAAACACTCAAACACATATAGATCAAAATCTTAATTCTATAGTAATAATTAAAACATCCAGATCAATTAGATCTAGAAAACCGCATCAGCGATATTCTCTGAATGATTATGACTAATGTTTTTTATTCAATTATAAATTTATAATACTCGTCTATAAGAAATACTATAACATAGCAATTAAGTATTATACTAAGCATAGGCGGAGCTTGATAAATTTAGTTGAGGGGGCTCAAGCCCTAGATTATTTAAAGAAAATAATTATTAATAACTTTCTATTTGCTTAAATATAACCTTGTATTTGTTTGTAAAAACAAAAAAAATAAATTTTAAAAATAAAAACCATTCAGTGTTCAGTGTGTTTCAGCTAATTATATATCAATATAAATATGAAAAAATAAACTACAATTTATTGATGTATTGCAGAGTATTTCAACATTACTACAAATATAAAAATAAACAGTAAAATAAAAAAAAATAACTTATGTAAAAGAAATAACTAACTGTTTTATTAAATAATATTATACATTTTAGATTTAAAAAAAAAAATTCCAATTTTGATCATAATAAAATAAGAATTTAAAAAATAAATATAAATGAGTAATGGACCATAAATTACTTTAAAATGTTAAATTGTTAATTGAATTCTTCTTGAACCACATTTGACAGTCTTCAAGAATCTGTTTTGATTCAATTGATGTCTTTACTAATTCATTTTCTATGTGTATTATTGCCAAATTGCTAAAT
>JACXSJ010001567.1:0-83553 GCA_014851325.1 Pentalonia nigronervosa
GATTCTTTAAAAATTATAAAATTTCTGCAGAAATTACTGGCATTTCTGAAAATCTTATTTATCAGTTTTATGTTATTTTACAATGTTTATCTTCCGGACAAAGTATTAATATTGATAAATTTGAAATATATTGTTGGGAAACGGCAGAGTTGTACACAAATTTATACAGTTGGTATTACATGCCACCAAGTGTTCATAATATTTTAATACATGGCTCATCAATAGTGAAATCATTTACTTTACCAATTGGAATTTTAAGCGAGGAAGCTCAAGAATCACGCAATAAAGACATTAAGAGGTACAGAGAGTTTTACAGCCGAAAGTCTTCACGAATAAATATTAATACAGACATTTTTCAAAGACTATTACTGTCGTCGGATCCTCTTATAAGCAGTTTCAGAAAAGTTGAAAAACATTTGAAAAAGCTGCTTCCAGAAGTCGAAGATGTTTTGCTGGACATTAATTATTGCAATAATGAAGAATCAGAATAAGCAATAATTAATAAAAATCAATAATTGTAATGTATTTAAAACAAATAAAAATGTTTTTCAATGATGACTGTCTATTTATAAACATCATAGTTTCAATTATTTATTTTTGGCCAGCTTTTTTTGTTTTTCGACCACTGTGAGTCAGTCAGTTAGTCCATCGCTTCCCATGTAGCCCTAGTATAGGTGGATAAAATAAAATATTTGTTCATAATATTATGACAAACTATAAAATAGTACTATAACCTAGGTATAAGTAGTCGACGACGACGACGACGACGTTAACGTAAAATAGTATCTCATCAAATTTATGAGAAAATATTACACGATATAAATATTATATTATTTCGTCGACACACATATAAATATATCACAATGACATCGTCTGAAACGAACATTTCACTATATTTTAATATTACAAAACGATGAAGGGTCTAAAAGTCACAATAAAGCATTTACCATAGGGTGTTATTTTTTTTTTTTGTCTCTTATATAATAACAGTATTAAGGAGTTCAATCAATTTCGAATAACAATTATTTGTTAATTATCGCGGGTAATAAATTCAACTAAAACAGTAAACTGATGGCATCATTAAGACGTTCCATTTTGTGGGTCCGCAGTGACAAAAAAACGTAATAATTATTATATTCTTTGGTTTTTATTCAAAACGCGTACACCATTAGGTAGTAATTGGTATATCATTGCATTATTAAAATGTATATACCTACCGCGTGCTGTCGTTAAGACAGCAAATATTGTCAAAACTATCAGCATAAAAAAAAAATTTGAAAAACCTAGTCATTAAATCATACCTATAATGACAATCAGCTTAATCTTTGTGCTATAATACTTTTCCGGGTTAATTCGAGTTTGTTCGTTCATTAAGTTCATGAAATATTGTTTTTTCTTACGTTACGAATTTTACAATTTCCGTACTTACTGGGAAATTATGTTATTATAAGGATGATCTTTATAATAATGCATACAGGTACAAAGTAACAAGGTTAAATAAATAGGATAATTTTGTTATCTTAATGTTAATTGATGAATAAAAAAAAATGTAGAGGCACCTACCTACTTATAAATTATTTAAACTCATTTTAGTCTAATTTTTAATATATTTAATGTATTTTAATAATTTCTGGATCGAAAAAGCTGGATGAAAACTGTGCAATATGTTTTTGCATCGTTTAAAAATACTACTGGAACGTAAGCCAAGAATAATTTTACTGTCTCAGAAATACAAATATTATAGAAGTGTAGAAAAAACAAACATTATGGTATTAATCACATGCAGTAACAATAAACAGATGTTATAATCTGTAACTAAGGACAAGATATTTAAATATAAAAGTATCTATAGATACAAGATACTAGCAAAGTGGATCAATTTTTACATCTAAATACAAGATAGGTATTATAAGATATACATTCAACGTTTTTGAAAAGATCCTCGATTCCTACTTCTTTATTACTTTTGGAAGTAAGATATATAAAATACAAGATACGTTTTTATAAATAATTTAATAAGTAATATTGCTAAAAATATGTAATATATTACAATAATAGGTGTTTACTAAAGACTAAGAGGATACTTGGAGAGCCTCAGAAACGAATTTACTCCTTTCACCTTAACTGGGCTCGCCTATATACCTATATGGCTATAAATGGCGTACACTTGGGTATACCATTTTCAGCGTTCATCGATAATATATAATTTTCTTTTGTATTACAAATTCAAAAATAATATCTACTACACTCTGCAAAGTGCAAACCCTTTAAAACTTGTTTACGCTTAATTTTGTGATTCAGTCAATCGGCCATAGAAATACACGAAGCAAATTTAAAAACTAACTTATAAATTTTGATTGTTTAGTTTCTAAAAAAAAAAATGTCTCTTAATTTATACAAAATCTTCGCGCGAAAAAAACCACAAAGAAAGTATTTATATAGAAACAATATCAACAAATGTCAAAAGACTGAAAAACACGTACCTAAAACCATCCATATCGGAAATTGGCGGGGGTCTTAGCCCCCCAAAACAGACACTTTTTTAGTTGTATGGGATCGAAACCTTCACCGCTCGTATTGATGTTAAAAATATTAGCCTAGCCCCCCACCCTCTTGAAATTTTAATGGATGTCCACCTAAGACCCACCTCCGATTGTGATATTATATTATTATCGTACACGTCGCGTATTGTATAATATTCTGTCGAACTCATTTCGTATCAAATATTAATTAGATCGGAACGAAGATGAACATATTGTCTCCGATACAACAAACTGCATATTATTCGTTAATCTTTTTTTTCGCAGTTCACGCCGCAGGAGTCACACTTGTTTTCGTGCAATTAAAAAGTGATTCGAAGCACATCGCCGTTGTTTCATGATTTCATCAATTTTTTCGGTCCGGTAACAGCTGCGTACTTGAATTCCTGCAGTGGTGTGGCGAAGGGAGTAATCGAGAAACTTTTAGTTTCTTGAGAGGTGGTGAGTGGATAATGGTCAATAGGCGATAATTTAACATCACAACTATAGTAATTTTGTAATAAATATAATACGACATGTAGTGATAAATATTGAAATATGACAGTGAATGTGCCTTCGTCGGGTTGTGTGAAATGTTAGACAAGCCTCTGAAAAATTTCAAGTTATCCGCGCAACTGGGTACCTATACATGCATAAAGTGGGACGAAGGAGCTGTGCACTGGCTGTTGCGAAACTGCGAGCACGAGATGTTTTCAATTAGGTAGCTGAAAGAGAAACGTTTCGCGTTGTAGGCGTATTATAGAACGACGCACTGCAGCAGCGCATGTACCCGCTATGAACTACGACCTATAGTCCTATATGTTTTTTTATAATGGCCGTTTGTAAATATTACGTGTTTGTGTAACACGAATATATCGTGTACCTACGGCGCCGTTATAATATAATATTATGTCGTGGACATAATAATAATATTGTATATTTTTTCGTTGTTATCCATATTGTTAATCCGTTTACAATATAATATACTTACGTCTTGTTCTTAAACATAATGTATTAATTGTACATACATACATATCGTCATAGGTGAAACGGCCACGGCAATATTTTACACTACAACAATATTATAATATATTTATTAGATTGTAAAACAGTAATATCGTCAATTGCGCCTCCGGATCGTATACACGTATACATAGTGACCGGTCCGGCTGATGTACATATTATTATATTACACACACACACACACAACACACACATTATAATATTTATATGTGTTTCATTATATTCCGTATGAGATTCGTTATTGCGTTGTTATAATAATGCAACGCGTTAATTCCGCCGGAGGCCATCCCCCGGACAATGATACAGCAATAATATAACGTTCTTGTAATAACATTGTGTTGTATTATTAAATGCACGTATGCAGTGCTGCAGTGTGCGTTCACTGTTCACAAATCAAAAAAGAAACGCCCGGAAGCCGAATCGACGATCGTTATATATATGCATATACATAGTAAGTTGGTAGAGGTATACCTAGGTGTACGATACTATATAAAGACCGACGACGGCAGAAGGATGAGAAGCGTTCTCGCGGTAGAAGCGTAGTTCCCGGTCCCCTCAGGCTCCCTGAATACGACTATGATATGAATGTCGCGACGACGTAACTCGCTGCAGAACGGGGACTGCGGGCAGACGAGGAGAAAATGGAATTATAATAATATTATATTAATATAATAACGCGTATAGTTTTTAATGTCACGGATGGACATGCTGATAATCTCCACCATAGATACCCTATGTACGCTTGTCGCGGCGGCGATTTTCCCAGTCGACCGCCATCATAATATTATACTGAAGGTACCAACCACCTAAATAATACCATTGTATACCATCCCCGAAGCGTCGTCTCAAACTCTGTTACAGCATATATAGTATATACCTTTTTACCAACATAAATTGTACACACCTACGCGTATTGTCTTCGACGTGGTGTAGTACGCCGCAGAGACAATAAGCTCGATAGATGCCGAGGTGGAGGATGAGGAGGAGGTCACTTTTCAGATCTTCCCGAAATTACGCATATATTATTGCGATACTTTTTAGAAAAAATTTCAAATACAAATTTTGAGCATTATAAATTATGACTTTTTATTAAAGCTATTTTATTGTACACATCATTAAATACATCATTAAATGTGCGTCTAATATATATATATAATACAAAATAAATCACATTAAGACTAAACACTTATAATACAATAACAGAGGGAAATATAGTTACACGAGGGGAGAATAGGTTTCCCATATCTGTTAAGCATTTAGAGCCAGTCCGTTCTTTTTAAGTACACGCTGGGTTAGTATAAAAAAAATGTACAAAAAAATTCGATAACAGTATAGTAATAATAATAATAATAATAATAATAATAATAATAATAATGATAATAATAATAATTACAGAACGTCGAGCTATAGTTTTAGGTCGCTAGACTCTAAAAGCACCGGTATATGTTTAAATGTTTATTTTTTAATTTTTTTTTCAAATATTTTTACTATAGAAGAAATTAAAATTACAGGAACTTTTCAACGCCGAGGATCCGGCCGAGCCTATATACATTAACATCATCAAAATAACAGACGAACAGGATCAATAATTGAAAATTTATAACCGACGACGGTTAACCGACGATTATCGAGTGCATTATATTAAGCGCTAACAATTTTATATAATACAAAAAAAAAGATAATGTCCCCCGAATACATTGTATTTTTTTTTTATTATAAAAATATGGCTTTTTATTAGCTATAAGGAAAAATGAAACCTCTCAAGGCCATTTCAGTCTTTTAAAAAATGTCTAGCCTGTATGTCATTTTTAACGAAGGTTAAAAAAAATATTAAATGAATATTTTTTTGAAAAAAATAAATAGGCTTGTATAAAATCTATATAAAATTAAAACAAAACGTAAATGAAATAACAACGGAGGTTATTTACAAAATAATTCGATTTACACAATATATAATAATTACACGTAGTATTTATCGTTTAAAATTACAGACAAGAAGAAGCAGATAGGTGTCGTCCAGCATTGCAGTCCACGACAACTACGGTGGTGGTTGGTAATTTCCGTGTTTATCTGTAACAAAAATATTAAAATTCGTAATTAGTATAAACGAATTGAAAGGGGGTGCGTTAATAAACAATGCAGCAATACATATATTAAATAGCTAATAAGATTTTATGGTTGATGAGGGTGGCGACGTGATAATGCAGCTAGTTAATCTATATAGTTAGGTATTCATGTAATTTTTTTCTCCAAATTTCGCTATAATATATAATAATGTATTTTGTTTGTATAATAAACGGTTCGCAAATAAGATAACGGCAGTGATAATATTATTATACGATCATTAAGAAGACGGCAATTTTCGAGGGCGTCTATATATAGATAATAATATAAAATACGACAATTGTGCGTGGTAGAACAAACGGTATAAATATGGGGAGAATATTTTAAAATTGCGGAGACGCCGTCGGTATTAATAATAAATTCCCATCGGGTATTCAAGAGGCGGAAAAAGTAGTTTTCTTCTCGGGGGAAACAGGCGGCATCGACGAGGGGCGACAGTGGCGGTGGCGGAATGAGACGATTTGTATGAAAAACAACGACGGCTCGTAAGAAAAACCCCGTCCACCTCGTCTCATTCTATAAATCTCTCTTACTCCCTCTCCATAATATCTTTATCTCACACACTGACTATGTCGATGCAGTCTCTTGCTCGCTCGTTCACACGTCGACTGGCACTCCCTTCTTTCTATCCCCTCTACAGGTAGTGGGGGTGCATATAACACTATGGGGACGTGGTGGCGAAAACAAACACAACACTATAAAGCAAAGATGGGTGCGGTATAAGTTTATGTAGGTTTTCGTTTATATAATATATATATATATATACATAGACAAGCGTATTATAAGCGCATACACCTATATACATATATATGTGTACGTTGCAGAAGGGGCAAATAAGACTATATTATAATATTATTTAGTAAAGACCGCCGTTTCGTATCGGTTTCTCGAGTGAAACACTACACCACTTATATATATATATATATATATATATATATATATATATATATATATATATATATATATATAGTATATATTTTAAGAGAATACCCATATTGTGTAGACGACCGACGATGTAAAGTATAGTTGAGGGGAGCAATTGCGGTTCAGCGACAGTGATATGACGTGCCGGGGATATATGTGATTGGTATTTATTTCGAAAAATTTTTTTTTATTAGTAAAAAAAAATCGTTTTAGAGCATATTTTGCGAAACGGAAATTTGACCGGTGCACGTGATACGTGTATACACCTGCGGTGACGACCACAGGGAAGGGGGCACCCACTCGACGGCGGCAGCCATGGCCGGACTTCCGGTCGGTGCACCATTGGCGGAGACACCATTTTGCCGTGGAAACGAGAAAAGCGAAAACAACACAAAAAATACCGGCAAAAAAGTGGGTAGGTAAAACACCTAAATTAAATTAATTTTAATATGTCTGTCTTAATGGACGTATTCCCACGAGCAGGTTTCCCGCGCTCGTGATTTTTGGCGACAAAGGGGCTAAAAAGTTTTTTCCCCGAATAAGTACACTTGACTGTTGCGGATGGTGCTGATATATCGCCCGTTAAAAGTATAGTATGTAAGAGAGTATATGAGAGAGATTTTTTTACGTTTTTAACACAATAGTTAATGACCGAATAAACGTATGGGTACTGTTCAACAATATTACCCATAACATTAATAAATTCAACGAATTCCGAGACAACGAATAATATTAATAAAACATAATAATACCATACTGTATTAATGTACATTGTTATATATAAGTAATACCTACTGCAGTATATTATTGTACATAATATGATACGAGTATCCAATACTCAAAGTCTATAGGTACGTAAAATTTATGTTAATATATTGATAACGCGTTATTATTTTAGTGACGCGTGTAACATGCCAGAGAATAAAAGAAGAGACCACAATGTTTGTCACCTGAGCAAGGTGTTTGTGCCGAGTATTAACGCATTTAATATTTTACCTATATGAAAACGACGTATGAACAAGAAAAATACGTGAAAAAAATATTCGTGCTCATTGTTATATTATTGTATAGGGGCTAAACAGAACGAGTCCCCAACCATGAGTGGTGGTGTGGAGGAGGGAGACGTAGTGGTCACTTCTCAAATATAGCGCGACATTAACCATTCTCTGTGTACGCGTAGAAGACGAAAATAATATTCACAATCGTATAGGAATTACAGAGGTCGATGTAAGGCACACGATAATAATAATATGACGTGTGACGTGTTTTATCGAAGTCTAACCACATGTCTTTATATTATGGTAAACACGTACCGCTACCGTGGTTGTCCTCGAAATCGTTATCCGTCGCAACGACACATAAAACGATAAAACTCCGTCTTGCTATAGTCTATGCGCGCGCGTAATCATAAATCGACTTAATGTTATTATTATTGTTACATCAACGCTGCCCGCTGATAAGTCTCTATTCGTACCAGACCGTTAAGGATCTGGAACCTTGATAAACTTAGAATTAAAACGTTATATTATATTATTGTCATACCATGTTCAACTCCAGAGATTAAAACGATTTAATTTGAAGAATTTGATTGTGTGACCGTCCCGTGATTTGCATATTTGTGTGTGATCGAGATTAAAGTTGGTTAATTTCGAAAAACGATATTGGGCCGAAGAAAAAGACTTTACGACTTTTTTTTTTTTTATTAAGGCGTTCCTAGCTGAGTAGCTATCTAGGCCTATTTATAATATATACAACAATTTTCTTTTTACATAAGTGCGATATAAAATACTAAATATTAATTATTAAAGAGTTTAACTAGAATTTTTCTGGGATGCTGTAATCAATGTATCAGTGATTAGTGGCAGGATATTTGATTCGGTCGTGGGGTCTTCCTCTCTTGAGACGACGAATTTTTGGTGGGCTTACGAACTTTACGACTAGGTACGACCTATTAATAGCTATGCCGCTAAGTGTTATGTTATTATATCACGTGCATTTCAATTCTGATTTTTTATTTCAACGAATCTAATGACAGCCTCGAGTGCATATATGCGTATATAACATAATACTATATTACTATATTATATTATATAGGTACACGTTCGTCGACTACTATTATGCTTTATATGGCTTTTGTGTGTGTAGTATGTTTTTGCCTATTTTATTTTTTTTATTTACAACCCAATCCGTTATACAAACTTATTATATTATTATATAGGTACCATCCTACGACGACGCTACGACGAAGGCGCCATCATGGGTTTTTATAATAATATTATATAAAGAATAATAACATGTCCAATAAAATACTAGAAAACTAGTTATGCGTACGATAATAATATAATACACCATCGTAAACTATGTTCAATGGCATGTTGTGTGTATTAAATCTCTTCCCATTGAGGTGTACTACTACGGAATTTTTTCAGTCTTCGGCCGCAGCACAATAATAATGTAATAATAATAATATATAAGGTAGGTATATAATATATATATTATATTATATACATGCGATATTGTTATAACGAAATGCGCGCTTCTATCGTCCGCGTAACTCGCGTTCATGTATTTTAACGACGTGTACATTATATAATATAATATTTTTATGTATATCGTATGCGCGCGAAGGAATAATGCGCAGTGGAGTAGATAAATCGGACGGTTGGCATTTCCGTGAGCAGCATACGAAGCAGTGCGATGCGAAGCAGATCTGTAGAGGACATAATAATACCTACTATATTATTGTGCGCGATGGCGCCGGACTCGCGGACAACCGTGGTACAGGTAGGTATAACGTTTGTCCCGTTTGACGTCGAATTTTTTAGGACGGCGTAAAAATATTAACGCTGTCCGCGGCTGCTAAAAAATCGCGTACGATATCATAAATGATAACCGCAGCGATGATTTATAATGATTTGGATTTGCACGCAATATAAAATAGTAAAGTATACAATATGCTGACGTATGCCACAGATCAAATAATATTATGATGTTGGATAAAATAAATAAATTAGGAATAAAAAAGCCAATGTTATATAGTACGATTGATGTAAGCGAAATCATTTTCAATAGATATAAATATATGTGTTATATTTGAAAAGTGATTCATATCAATATGAGACGATTGGTGGACATTATTCACCAAATTTGTTAAAGAACGCGGTGCATCAAAAAAACATACCTATATATATATAACAAAATCCTAACCCTAATGATGTTCTTAATATACCTAACCACGGTTGGGGAAGGGGAGTACCTTAACCCCATACTGCGATTGGGGTGTCGTTGTGCAAGTGAAGTCAGAAAAGGTCGACCGCGACGAGCGTCGTGGTTTATTATTACTAAACGATAGAAAAAAACAATAATAACGACGACAACACAATGAACTATTATAACGATAATTATTATCACTACCTATTATTATTATTATTATTATTTATTATTATACGCCGTCGTTTCAGCGGTTACGGTACTTGTGATAATCGGAAAGGAAAGTCCCCAGGTATATTTACAGGCGTATCATGATTGTATCGCGGTAAGAAGCGTACACAGTCCTATATTATACCGAACCATTTTACGATATTTTGT
Source organism: Pentalonia nigronervosa (assembly GCA_014851325.1). Classification (NCBI taxonomy): domain Eukaryota; kingdom Metazoa; phylum Arthropoda; class Insecta; order Hemiptera; family Aphididae; genus Pentalonia; species Pentalonia nigronervosa. The sequence goes on from JACXSJ010001567.1 coordinate 10,179, forward strand.
CGATTCGCCTCAAAATGTTCAGTGAGATGACATGACAATGAGTTATAGATCTGTTATTATTTTGTAGTTGTAGCTGGACTTTAGTCCTTCCCCCCCCCACCGGCCACGAGTCACCTATACGGCGCGTACCATTTCAAAAACGAAATTTTAGTGAAAAATAATATAATATTACGCATCATAATACATAATATTATTATTCGGACGTAATTTCAGACGACGATCGTAAAATCAAGATTCGTATACGTAAATCTACGTATATTATATCGTATAATCGCATTATTTTCTTCCAGCAACAACGTACAAGCAGCAGTTTGAGAGTGCTTAGCAACAGCGGTGGCAGAATTACACTCCACTCGAACGGGGAAGTTAATCCCCACCGGCGCGAAGTGGGACTATGCTGATTTTGAAAAAAAGGTCAAGTGCATGTGTATTATATTATATACATATAATGTGAATTGCATTCGACGAATTCAAACGTAAAAAATAATAATAATAAAATAGCTTATATTTCTATTTTTTTTTCGTCGAGTTATTCTTCACATTTACGATTTTTTTTTTATTTATTATAATATGCGTCCACGCTGTGTGAATCAATAGTGCGGAGAAAATATTTAAAAAAAATAATAGTAATAATAATAATAATAATAATAATAATAATAATACAATACAGGTATAATATTCGGAATTATTATTATTATTATAATGATATTCTAATCTCGCGTGTGTATGTGTCCGTTTCACGGCGCGCGGATGCACGGTATAACGCGGTAATTGCAAAACATCGTATTTTCCGTAAAAATATTATAAGATCGGTCTCTTGGATCGTATTATTATTTTTATTATTAGGTATAATATTATTATAATATATTATTATTATTCAACATCCGACGACGGTGCGCCAGGCACAGGACGTCAGAGATCCTACCTTTCGCACAATAATATTATTATGTTCTCGTGTAATTCCGTCGTCGTCGCCGTCGTTTTTTTTTTACCACTACACATAGCGTACGGTTTACATAATATCATTATAATAATAATATAACATAAACTGCGGGCAGTCGGTGTGCCCACGTCCCAATACCCCGTTCGTTCCAGATTAAAATAGCTGTCGGGTTCGTTTATCTTTCTCACGAACGATACCGGTCACGTTACTCCGTAAAAATAATAATAATAATAATAATAATAATACACTATGCTATATCGTACGTAGCAATGGTGATATCGCACGTCGTCACCGCCACTGCTGGACAGTGGTGGCAGTGGCGCCTTTAAGCACAATATATAATTATTTTAATATGTATACGGCGACGCCGTGTCCGTATTGTTGTAAATCAGTTCAATCGACGTTATGACGATTTTATGATACTTTCGCGATCAGTGTCCAGTAAAATAACGATAATAATAATTTTTATAAACTATAATGTATAAAATAATATAACCAATGTGATTTCGATGTATAGTAGTTATGCGATCGTCGCTATAGACACCTGTGTGCAAATGTGGGGTGCAACATTTTCTCAATATTGCTTTTATAATCTATATTATATGAGACTTGATCGCAGAGAAAAAAAACTCGAGCGAGACTGTTGACCTACCAGTGGCTCTTACATCGATTTACGTTTTTTTTAAACACGAGTCGTACAATTGTGGCAATGATTAATTAATGTAATTTCAGTATTTATATACATATTTTGTTGGGAGTGTACCTATACGGTTTTTTTTTAAATTTAGAAAATTAATCTAATTCATTTGAGTTTCGGAAAAATATTTTCTCTTACAAATATTTAAAAGTGATGAAAACGCTTGCGAATAGCACAGCGCATCCGGATTATCGATATTTGCGCTTATTTACGGCGGAAAACTATATAGTGTCAATATCGCTGTAAAAGCTACAGCGGAAAAAAATAACATTACTGTCGCTACTTCCAACCTCTGAATTTAAAGTAATAATATATATATTATACAAAACCCGGGAAACAATTTACCGATTTTGTTAGAGCGGCGGCTGCTGCGACGACTCGTTTAAACTCAAGTTGAGTTGTTAATTGACAATTATTGTTTTCGTTAAACGGATTGCGGCCCACCGCCGTATAACTTTTGCGCGTTAATCGCGTTATAGTCGGTTCGCTCGTATTTTGCGTACGTGGTACAACAACATATATTTTTACAACTGAATCGACCGTAAAACTCACAGCGCGTGATATATAATAATAATAATGATGATAATATTGTTATTGTTATTTCGCAAACGTTAAAATTAGATGGCCATAAGTTTTTGGAGCGCACGCGGCATGCATTTTAAACGCGCGTTACCCGAGAAAATATGCTATTATCGTATACGGTATACCAGCGTTATGTATATATATACAGGGTACTTCAACAAGTACGCTCACCCCTTTATTTCATCAGTAATGCAATTATTCAAAATCTCTGCTCGTTCGAATTTTGAACGTCAAATCGTTCAAAAAAATTATTTAGTAAATAATTTACAATTAAAAAAGGGGTTCTCGTTCGAAAAACAGAAGTCTGGATCTCAACAGGACACTCTGTATAATATTTATAAGTAGTACGAAAAATCTCAAAAACTTGGTCTGTAAGTATATTTAAAAAATTTAAAAATTAGATTTTGAATAATTGCATCATTGACGAAAAACAGGGGATGAGCGTGTTCGAAGAATCACCCTGTAAATAATGGCTTATAGAATCACTTTTAAAACGAAATAAGTACACTGCTATATTATTATTATCATCATTGCGCTTGGCGTATCACGTACGTAATATTTTAGACAAATAGTGTATGTGTGTGTGTGTACATATTATATTATTATTATTATACGGTTACGTATTTCGGGCCGTGTGTATTGTTAATGAGCGCTGTGCACATAGCGGAGGTTAGGCTATGTTCTATCTTCGTATAATAATAATATATAGTAATCCCGTTTTAACGAACTCGTTCGAATTGCATGGTCAAGAAACGAGCTCCACCGCGGGCCAATCGCCGTGAAAAATCACGCGAGAATATTATATACTTATCGGAGTATATTTTCACATTTGTTCGGCTTATAATAAAGTAGAAAAAAAATAAATAACCGTTTAATAATAAATGCATGTATCGGACGCGAGTAAAAACAAGTAGTGTTGTGCTGCGGTTCGTATCGCGAATACGGATGGAAAAAAATCATAATAATTACGTAGATACAGGTTACCCATTGTGTTCGGAAATTAACTCAGCGGATTAAACGGTCTTCGTCGGCGGAATCCTCTACCACCCCACCCACCACACACGGGTCGGCCGCTTTCGTAAAATTAAATTTCATTATCGAAACATCATTACCTCTACTGTATATAATATAATCGTTAACAATGGGTGCCGCGCAATATTGGTATATACACACACACACACACACATATATATATATATATATAGGTAGGTAAATGATGCGGGTCGATTTCTAAAAAAGTAATAAAAATAAAAATGTAAAAAAGAATAACCATCGGGTAACCAGTCGAAAAATACGACTTAACACAATACCTTTCAAACAAGCGAGAGTGCTGCGGCGTATGCTATAGATTTATAATAATTGTTAATTTGAGACGTGACACATATAACATTATACTATGTAATAATTCGATTAATATTGCGCTATATTATGTTACCGTCAGTCGATGGTCTATTATGGTCGAAATGGACATTTCATTCGGCCGTATCAAACATTCATATACCTATATAAATTATATAATATTATGATATGTATCTACCACATATAATATAATATAGTGACGATGATGATGATAATAATAATATTATATCACATGTACGCCTACGACATGTACGCCGCGCTAATGGCGTAATAAAACAAGACGCGAGTGGCGATTCCGAACTGGGTACGGGGTACCTATATAATATAATACCGAGTGTGAAAACCAAAATGTATTTAAGTTTTAATAGGATTTTTATTTTTTTCGTAATCGCGCGACCTTGTAGCGGAATTTATAAAAACAAAAAACAGACCGCACTAAAACCAACACACAACGCACAGCCGCACGTAGTCTCTACCATATTTTGCCTTACCGTCGTCGTGCGGTTTGCCGCAACCGAATCACCAACAGCAGCAACGGCAGCAGCGTATATTATACACAACGCCGCCTATCCACGTTATGTTAAATATATATGTGTATATCATATCTAACGAGTCGGCAAGCCGATACGTTATAGGATTGCTAGGAGATTATTATTATTATTGTTACGCGGCTAACTCGTGTATGTGTGGTGCGTGGTGTGTGTTTATTCACTGTTTTTTTTTATTTCCACTTGTCATTATATTATTATTTGCGAGAAGAGCTAGAAGAGCAGTCGCCGTCGTCTTAACCAGGCGCACGCGGTCGAAAATTATAGGCTTCGCGTGCGGACGAGGGGTGCCGTCTCTTTGCAGCTCTTCTTCTTTGCCGTCCGTCTCGTAAAATCGTGTTCCTGAAGACGCATGTGCGCGGCTTCGCCGACCGAGCATCCGGCCCGACAGGACACGTGATAACGCGTTTGCGGAGACGTTTTTCCGACAAACAAAACGCGATATATTTTACAATATTATGTATATAGATATAATATATAATATTTCCTGCGTCTTCCGGTAAAGCCGTACGTACACGATGGCGACGGGGGAGTTGAACGACACCCTGGACAAAGTGAGGTTTGAATTGAGTTCGTTCGGACGGACTTAGGTATAATATCGATTTACTGTCGTTATAGAGAGTATTCCGCGATGACGCATACCTTGCGTCTATGTAGTGTAATATTAATTTACATCAATCTTGATATAGGTGTATATTCCGCGGTTTAAAATAAGTAAAGGTTTCGACGGAAATTGTATTTGTAGGGAGGCGGGGGACTGGGCGCCTCCTATTATTGTATTGTGTTATTCGTCGGAGCTTTCTTATTATATTATTAAAAATACGATGATGATATGCGCTTCGTGTGGGCGACACGAGCATTCCTAATGACCGTTTAATTATTGCTATCGATACGTTCACGATTTAATATTATTTTTATACATGGAAAATAATAATTTTTAATAATATACCGAGATGATACTGTTACGTGGCCCGCAGAGGGGTAATTATAATATATACGTCTCATTGTTCTTCCATACGCGCGCATATTATTGTTATAAAAAACTGGTACCTACGTGCACGCTGCCGTAGCCGCCACCACCACGCCAGTTTGCGGGCAGAGGAGACGACCACGACGACTCGACCGCTGCACGTATTGTTTAATTTTTTTTCGTTTATATGCAAATCGTTTTGGAGGCGACTAAAAGAATTTAATATCAACTCCCCCGATTTACATGGCGTATGTTTGTGAACGTCCTAATATTAATAATATATATAGGTATCAAATATTGTTATAATATTATGCATATCGACCGAGTCTTATAATAAATTATATCGTGTAGGTATACCTACAATAAACGAATAATAATAATATTATTATTATATACGAGAACGTGTGAAATTATACCAATGGCTGATGAATATTGATGTGCGCGATCGGTTGTACATTATCGCGGTACCTATATACAGACATTCAACGAATATCGATAAACGTCGTAAAATTAAAACATTATTACTATCATCATTATCATATTATTATCGCGGATCTCCGATTTCGACTTAATATACACACTACACGTTTCGCGTACCTAAATGTACGTTTTCGTTCTCATCACAATGTGTTTGTGTGTATATATATATACGTTTACGACTTATCTAGCCATCTCGTTTAAGGACGACACGTGTTGGCGCATTCGGTTACGTCAGAAATATTAGGTACGTAAACTATAATAATATGCATAATATAATATTATGTTATTATTACAATATGCATATATATATTATGTATATATACTTATCCGACTTATAGCATCGCCGAAGCAGAACTTTTCAATTTCCTAGCCGGGTCAGCTCTCAACGATATATCTACATAACATCATGGTTTAGTTTGCCTAATAATCATAATATCATATTATAGTGTTAGGGTCTGCAGTTATCGTCATTATAATATTATTATTATGTATATAAATCTAAATCGTCTAGGTGCGTGGTATAGTAACAATCGTAACTGCACAGTATACCGCCAACTATGAACAGGAAACTACTGCAGTATAATATTCTTATCCATAATCGTGAACTGTGGGCGTTCGATGTGACAGTAGCTTGTGCTCGTCCGACTATATATAATAGACGTACTCCGCCACTCCCGCCCCTCGCCTAAGTACACCCCTCCACAACTATTTCGCCCGTCGTGCCCCGTCGAAACAGCCTAGTTCCGGTCAAGTGAAATAAATTGTAATATGCGTGACACGGCCCAACAATGCTTTTTTCTTCACTCTCTCAAATTACCGCACACTGTCCTCTTCCCGCCCCGCTCATTTAATGCACTGCGAGGTATACACAATACACTGCGGCAGCAGCAGCAGTATATAACATGTACAGACATAGCCATAACACAATATATAGGACATAAGGTTAGCGCACGTTTATTGTCTCTATACATTACGTTATTATTATTTTATTATGAGGTACTATTATTATTTTTGTTGTTGCTCTTCGATTAGACCCCGGGGAGAGATACGACCTTGTGACTGAATAGTTATTATTATATTATTATATTATATTAAATTCTGGACGATAAAATAATAATATATAAATACTATAGTGTTGGGAGCTCTGGAATATAGTGTCTGCGCTCGGACTCAAAGATTATTATATTAATTACTATTATTTATTTATTTTTCATATCTGAGGGGTTTCTCGCGGAGGTCCGTCAAAATTTATGGACGATTCCGGTTCGTTTAACCAGTGCCGCGACGAGTCGCCGACGGTGACGGCCGACGCAGGGAAACAATAAATAAAAGAATCGACTTGGCGATTATAATATGTTTCGCAAGATTCCAGGGTCCGATATGCGCAGTCAGTGTGTATAAGAAAATTAATTTATGGATCCATGGATACATGCAGTAGTCGGTTCAGATGTGTACATATATTTAGAATGCATATCGTGTTATTTAAATTTGAAATTAAACGTTAGTTAAATATTAAACCCCTCAAAATCTATTAAAATTAACCACGTCTGCAAATAAAAGAATTATCGCGAGATTAACAACTCTTCATGCTTTTAAAAACAAAAACAATATACACTAATATTATAATATAGTATAATTCTATTCTATTCAGATGGTACCTAGTACCAAACATGAAATCGACGAAATATTGATTAGGTACAATGTGTTTGGAGGAAGTGAATTTTATTTTTCGGATAATAGACGTGCGTGGTTGTACCAAAATGTCAATCAATAATTTTTTTTTCTATCGAGACACAAAATGCGTAATGATATTATAGAAATCGGCTGAGGATTAAATGTAAGAATCAATGTACCTATATATTATATAGCGTGTATATATATATTTTTTTAACCCCTCGGCTATACATAGATGACGAAAAGAATAGGTATTCTACCGTTGCCAATTCGCCATGCACAACAGCCGTTATTTTTCATTAAAAATTCAATATCAATGTTTTTTGGCGGAAAAAAAAATACAATATATAAAGACAGATTTTTATGATTGAAATTCGTCGATATTTAACGTTCACGGTTGCCCGCGTCATGCTATAATACTATATAATATATTTACTATTACTATTACTGCTACCGCGGTTAATGTAATATAACAATTATTAATTACTTTATTATATATTTAGGTCTATTGTGGAGGGCACGTGCATGACTTTGATATCGATCGCGGGTAATTACTAATAATTAAGCGTTGACACCGACATTTCTCGATTTCAAAAACGATTAGAGTAAACATATTAGGTACCTATACGTAGGTATGTACCAGTGGAAAAGACAGATAGAGAGCAGTTACATAGGTTTTATATAGGTGGCGATGACATAGCGGTATATAAGAATTAAAAAAAAAATCGTTATGTTTCGCGAAATTGAACGGGTGTTTTGTCCAGACTGTTGTACCAGCTATATAATATAATAATATATAAGGTTTAATAATGTATTGTATACTTTTTGTAAAGAACCGCGGCATTGTGGTGTACTTGTGTCCGAAAACCAATCGTGGTATGTCATCCGAAAGAAAGAAATAATAAGAGAGTGAGCGAGCGAGGGAGAGCGAGTGCATGGTAGAACCGTTTTCCTACTCGAGGGGACGGGAGGACGTAGGCGCGAAAACTCTTGAACAATAAATTATAAATTATTATTGGCGTGTATGGATTCTGACGTGGACGACCGCGCAATGGCAGTGCTGGTTGTAATCTGAACAATATGCACACGAGGGCGACAATGGACAAAAACCACCGGACAAATTTCTGTTTCTAAGAATCCGCGCCGCCATCCGATCTCCGGCCCTCGTCTGCAGCTCAGCTGTTTGTCCTCACACCCTGTGTCCCGTCGAATAAAATACTCTAAGCGCACAAAAAACCGGCCGGCGGGTCCGATTACCGCAGACGTAATGCGGTCATTCGCGGCGACGGTTTATCATCATATTTCAGCATTTCACCCGAAACACCTCGCCGGAATAATAAAAATGATTGTGACCGGGTAACCGAAAACCAAATTAATAATAATATTGCGTCCGACGCTAATAAGCCGGGCTCGGATCGGGAACTAGTTTGCGTTTGCGGGCACACGTACCTTCAAGTATACCTATAACCATATATACCAGGTGAGTAACCAAACTCCCTATAGTTCCTACCAGTCAACGCCGGCCGGGAGTGCACGCGCTATAAGTTTCTTATTTAGCCGCTGCCACTTCAACTCGAACACACCACATAATGATATTATAATATAATACAAGATCAATGTTATAATAATATTGTTGTTATACATCATGCAGGTATACATATTATATATGTGTGTAAACCGACGATGATTTATGCGAGGAAATAATGACCAATTATTCCAAAGCCGACAGGTGCGTGTAAACACACTATATTGGACGGACACATACGCGCTTAAGTCGTAGCGGAGAATGCCCCCCCCCACGGTATTTATTGATTGCTCATAAAATACATCGGTACTGCCGTCATCGCGTCGAATATACGACGATTTTTTTGTAACATATTATAAGTAATATTAATATTGGTGAAATGGATAAACGAGTATTTTCGTATTACAGACGTGTGGACAGAGAAACGAGAGAGTGGAAGAGAAAGAGAGTATTATTATGAGCATTATATTCCTCTTTACACACATATATTATAATTAAAAATAATAAAAACGGTCGCAGGAGGCCTTCGCGGCGGAGAGAAACAATTATCTATATACTAACATTATAATAATATTAATTAGTATTATATATGAGTGTGTGTGTTATGACTTTATGAGAATTTTTCTCGCGGTTTTCAGTTTTTTTTTTTTTTTATCATTACCTACTGTTATTATTTAGTATTTTCAACAGTCGTATAATATATAGTGTAACGGCCGTCGCACGCGGTCGTGTTTGTTTACCAGAGCCGAGTTTTATAATAATATGATATGTACCTACTATACCTATATGTACGTGTGTGTAAATTGAACGGCTCGTTAATTCGGAACAGAGATAATTACGTGCGTGCCCAGTTATTGTGTGCTGTGCCCGAACAACCGTCGTCGTGGTAGTTTTACACGCATAAAACGCATGGTAATATATTTATACAGTATGGTATTAAAGTTATACTATATTATAATATTATATTACGATGAAGTGGTATGACATGGAGGTACCTATAGTGGATACGCGCTTCCGTGTGCATATGACGGGCGACACGGACGTGAATATTGTTTATTATTATTACGATCGTTGTACTAAATAGCTGAAATTCAACGAAATGTTATCTACTGCTGCACCGGACATATTATTATAACGTGCAGATAACTGGACGCACCGATTGCGCCGACGACAAGGTCATGACGTGTTGGTTACGAGAAAAAAAAATCGTTTGGATTTATTGTTATTACCGTACTTCTCCCACGGTTAATTTTTCTTTTTTTTTATTATACCCATATATATACCTACTATATTATATTGACGAGTTTCGGCGTCGAACATTTAAACGACAACGTAAAATGCAACGCACACGGTCGCGATAATAGAATGACGGATTTAACGGTCCAGAGATATTATATTATAATTACGATCATAATTTTAAAAATATGAGAAAAAATACAAGAGTGTATCAGATTTCACATTTACATTTTTATTTTACGACGGCGCATAGTCATAATGGTTTATATATATATGTGTGTGTGTGTATTAAACAATATCATGGATATTATAAAGTAAAATATAATGATACCGACGAAGTGAATACACCATTAAACGCGCGAACTCACCAAAAAATATAATGTCATTTATTAACGTTTTAAATATCACGAGCGGTATATTATTATGATGAGGTCTTGGTGATGTTATTTTTTTTGTTCTTATTATGTAAATATATAATACACACCGTGCGTGTAATCGGACAGACTACTGGTAATTGAGTTATAAAGATGAGACGATAGCATTTAATCGGCGGATTTTGTATTCGTTGTCCCAGTGTGTTATGGTAGAAGGTATAGATGGTATAAGTGGTTATCGCATACCGATCGAGTAAAAACGCGAGGCGCACGGTCTTCGTCTATACCTACACAAACGAGACTTCAACGCCACGGTTGCGACTGCAAAAATAAATACCTAGATATACGACGACGCACGATCTTACGGAAATCGATACGTACCTATATAATATAATATTATATTATAGTATATACGAAATTACATGGTCAATATTATAGTGTTTTATCTCTATAGGTGTATTTATAATATTCACGTACGCAAGATACGCGGAGATTTTTCCGTTAAGGGCAAACCGTGCTACGATCGTTGTACGATTAAACTACCTTTATGAAATAGCGCGTGAGCTAGGAACCGACGCAAATGACTATATTATAATGGAGAGGCGACGACAATATGATAATAATAATTACTTGGGGAATTGCACGAAAACACGGTAATTTAAAAATAAATGGAAAAGGAAAAGAAAAAAAAAGCTCCGCAAATCGGTTGTATTGTTTCCCGCGATGGTGCCCGCGATAGAAATCGGCGAAAAACCTTTAGCGATGAGCACACCTCATTAGTACCCTGTTCGGGATCACGACCGACTTCTCGTACATATTATATAGGTATATTATTAATATATATATATAGCAGGAAAACGAGTCTCAAATTGACATATCAATTAAGCCGCACGGCGTACGATGGTAGCGGGGAGAGGGGGATCTAATCACATACACACACACACACGGACTCAATACCTATCCCCGCCGCCACTGATGTCCTTAATTGCGAAATGTCGGTATAGAGTCACGCGCGGTGAGAGGGAGGAAGAGGATGATTTACGAAGGAAAAAAGGTATAGACAGAAAAAATGTATATATATATAAATGTGTGTGTACGCGCGTGCGTGTGTCTATATAATATATATATATATATATATATATATAATACACGTACGCGTATATGGACGATCAAAGGGAGGGAAACTGTTAATTTTAACGTCAGGACGTTAACGAGACGTTAAAAAGATAGAACATAACTCGGTAATAATTATGTACACCCGTCCTCCCTGTCGGCGGCCGCATCGCGTATAATATATATTATATACATTGGCGCTCGTCGCTAGTCACGGTTTTGAGAACATTTTTTATTTTGTCTGTTTGTTTTGTTTTCGCCAGAGACCTGCAGCTAGTGCTCGCTGCTAATTGCAGGGAGGATACCGTATTATTATATTAGATGCGTACACTGTGTATACTACAACGTTCTCTTTTTTTTCTTTATTACTTTTTAGTTTTTTCCCTTCTTCCCGGTCGGTCGCCTCTATATAGTACCTATGGGTCGTATATGTTGTTTTTTTTCTATCGACCCCCCACACTCACACACACACCAGCGAGCGCAATGGGAAAAATTCGTCCTCGTGCGCATACCGTACCGCGGTCTTTCGTGTAATCGAATTGACCGCCGCCTCCCCACGGAAATTTCAATTAACAAACAATCCAATTCGGCCGTAGATAGACCCCTCCGCGTAGTATACGCCTTCGTGTCTGCTGTCTAGACGGTAAGACTTTGGAATTCTCGAGACAATTCTATATGGAGAATATTAATTTAAAGAAAAAAACTCCAACTGTCTTGAAGAAAATGATGCTGTGCAACAGCAAACGTTGCTAAACAATTCTACAATTTTTATTTCTTCTGTCAACCGACGAATTGCCAATTTTAAAACGGTACCGATTTTTTTTACACGATAAAAACCGCTTGTAACGTTTACGAAACATCAATATTAATTTCAATGATTTATGACGTAATGATATTTTTTTTGTTGTTCACGAGGACCCTAATAATATTATTATAAGGACACGAATCGATTTGCACACGACTTAGGTATATAAACGAATAACGATTTTTTTTTTTTTTTTATCAGATAGCCGGGCTTGGTGTATATAATATAGTTATATTAATTTACTAAGCTCGTTAAAAAATGTCATTCACGCCATAGATCAGCCGCCAAGTTCATGTGCACGCGTGTAGAAAACGATTATATTATTATTTTGTGTATTTATTATTATTTATTGTGTACCTGAACTCATTATGTAACACAAAATATGTAATTGAGAATTTGGGAGTGCTTGGCTCGTTGAATTTCCAGTCAAGTATAGGTACCGACGTTGTCTGTACAAAATTATAAATAAGATGGTTAGTAGTTAGCTGCAGGTATGTATATATATATATATAATAAACATATAGTATATAACTATATGTAGCGGCAGCGTCAACAACAAGAAGCCCCTGGGAGGGGAAGTTAATAAAAATTACACGGTCGAGAAAGTAGCGTGGAAATCCGGTGTTCTTTTTGTTTATTATTATTATTTTTATTTTATTTAATATACCTACTGACAAGCCCACTTAAGGTATATCCGAGGGCCTGAGGGCGACCAGTACATATATAATCATAATTCGTGCGTTGTTCGCAAAGAACGAAATCGAAAATATCTTGGCAACGGGACGGCGCGCGCGCGTTGAAACTGAAACATTATATATAATATAATAACATGACGAGGTATATAGGTAGGTACACGGGCGATGAGACGACCGCGGGCCGGAGATCGAAACACGTGGTGCGCGCAACTCGCACATTAGGGTCACATTCTTCTTGAATGGACGATCGAAAAAAGCACCCACGATTTCACACGGACAAAAACCGACGGGAATCGCGTTTTCACGGTCAAAATTATATTATCGTCGTTGACGGTGGGAGATGCTGCAATAGTGATTTTTTTTTTTGTCCGTCTTCCATTATTTGTTGCTGAACGGCATCGTGCGTGCGTACATGCATAATATGTAATATTATTATTTCGTGAAGAGTATATAACAGGTAAAGAAAAAAAAAAATGCCCTTATTGTAAATAGGTAGCCGCCGTGTGCACACGGCGCAGACCGTTACTAATCGTCCGTTCGTCATAATAACAGTAATTTTCATCACGGGTACCCTATACGCATGTATTACACATAAACAATATGTATATATATATATATATATATATATATGCATAGGAATTGGAAACCGATCCGGCCGCCGGCAATGCACACACACACACACGTACGGACACAAGAGACAACGGCGGTGACTACGATGGACGAGGAAACATTTTTACGCTCCACGTGCATATAATATATACTTATATTATTATATTATTTATGTACGACTATTACGACTATAAATATATGAACATCGACACGGACGCTAACAATACGTGCACGACCGGGCGGTGGAAGAAAAAACAAACAGACGAGCAGAACGACGGTAGGAGAAAGCTATACTTCAGCGCAAAGGACGCGGGAGGAATAAACGACTCGCAAAAAAAGCGATTTTCTGCATTTCTCTTGTCCCCAGTCATCGATCATTACCATATTATATCGATGAGATTTTTTTTTTATCTACCCTTTTTACATTGTCGTATGGAGGATTTAAATTTAATAAAAAAAAAATATTATCAAATTAAAGACTTTTGGTTGACTTCGAAACCAGTGATTATATTATATTAACGATTGTCGGTAATAATATGATGTTACACACACAGCTAATTTAATGTTACATAGAAAGAAAAAATCGGAATGCGTTTCGAAATGTACTTTATTTATAAAAACATAAGTGTAATATTAGGAAGTACTGCGCTTATATATAGTAAGCACTCACACATAATTATTATTTATTACATGGTTTTTTGTTCATCTCCTTGTACGACAAAAACCGTTGAACTTGATTATCAACAACTCATAGAATGTCACAACTATTTTTTGTACGTGTAAATCACACGAACTATAAACTCGATACACTTATTTTTTTTCCACCCAGTGTTCAAATTCCAGGATAACAACATAATAGTTGTAACTACCAATAATGTGTTTGCACGAATATTGCATATTATCGTTCTATATAGGTTCTATACCAGGTAATGATACAAATAATATTATTTATTTGTTCGAAGTAGAATAAAAATGACTTTATAATATAATATATATATATATATATAATATAATATAATATACGTTATAATATTTAGACACGTAGTAACATTGTAATAATACCCACTAACCAATTGGTAAGTACACGAAAAAAAAATCTTATATTATACCGTTGCATGAGACACATATATGTATTCTGAGTTCATAGGTACCGTAGGGTCAAAAGACACTGCGGTACCTACCCAATGTTTAATTTATTTTTTTACTCATAAATACATATATATATATTATTATTATTTAACAACAAATAACTACCATCGAAACGACGTGTTACCGTTATATAGTCCCTCGCCACGGGGAGTCAGTTGCATCTTTTTTTTTTTAGTATTTGTACGTTTTTTGCGAGTACCCAAAACCGAAAGAAATTAGCGGGTCTCAACAAGTCACCTCGTCTGCGTAAAACGGTTACCACATGTAATCGCTGGTCACCATTCATTTTGGCTACTTGACGTTCCGTTAGTTTAAGTATCAATTTCCTATACTAATATATAATCAACACGCGACAACGAATCATATACGTACGTGCATTATTGTGTAAGGGGTGGGTGGGGGAGGAGCACGCCGAATATCGGCCGAGCATATATATAATAATATAATATTTATAATATATAAAACCTATACCCACAGTATAATATATAATATACATGTATAAATATATATTTTAAATTAATATTTGATCAGAGAGAACCTAAGTAATCGGTAAAAAACAGGATCGGGGCAATTAACGTTGGGCGTATATCGTTAAAAAAAATAAAAAATAACGATCTACGGGCAGAAGCGAAATTTCTGAAGGAAAAAAAATGGTGGTGAAAAAAAAAATAATATGTAGAGAAACCGGTTCGACGTAAAACCAATAATTTCCAAACTATGTGCCGTCGATATATATACATGGACGTAAACTGTTGTGTAGATATTCGGGATTAGTCGTGTTGGTTTATTTTTTTTTTATTACTTCACTCCTGATCGTACCCGCCGCGTATATCTCATGCACGCGCACTGCCCACATACTTTATCGTTTTTTTGATTTTTGTCGCGCGTGTTGTTTGGCATGAGCGCGCGCCGCGGTCGCGATTGCCCGGAAATTATGTCGGAGACGAATCGTCGTCGTCGCCTCGATGGTTTGCGTTCATCTCCTGCGAGCCGCGTTTTATTGTAGTAAAACAATATTTTAGAAAACGACTTGCACGACGCAATACGGCCGCACGATGCCCACCTACCCACTCGTAAGTTGTAGAAAAGGAGGTTTATTATACCTAATATTAGATATAATACGGTTATAGACTTATAGACGGAGCGGAATGAAAAGAGACAAATGCTCGACAATCGGTTTAATTGAACAGGACGCGCGGTTGACAATCATTAGCTGGCGTGCAAATACGCCGTTTGACCATAATACCTATAGGTAAACGCGTTGTATGTGTTTGCGCGAACGGGAATCGAGGCAATTAGAATTCTGTTTTTTCCGAGTAAATTATATGATTTTTGCGAAACGTCGGAATACTACCATATGTGTTATTTTTATTTGAATATAAAAATAATAATAATATTACGACAACGTCGGAATCATTGGCTTTTCTCTATTGGTGTAATATGATTATTTTTTGCCCGTCTGAAGCTCGGAGAATATCTGAGGAAGAGATATTCCGCGAGATGCGGACAAAACACACATAAAAAATGAATAAATAAAAAACGTGACTTCCAGACCGCAAATTATCGAGCGTCGCAGTTTCTTGTATAAAGAAATCTACTCGAACTAGACTGTCGTATAATAGTCGCTGTTGTCGTTTGGTATTATTATTATTATTATTATTATTATTGTTGTTGTTATTATTACTATCGACGCACGTTGTGCATAATTATTATATTATACCAATGATTATATTATATTAATATTACTAATAAAAGTTATTGTTTTACTCACCGGCCACAATAAAGCGTGCAGGCACTCTAAACGAAATAAGTCCTCCCTCCGGCTTGATTGTAAATCGGGTCCGGTATGCTACTGTACACATGGTGCAGCTTGTGCCTCTGCTGGTAGTCGATGGACACGTAACTGTGGTTGGACGGGTCCTCGTCCTCGTCCGTGGTCCTCTGCGACGATTCCTCGGACATGCACGAGCTCTGCGTGGGCGCCTGCGACTGCGTCACCGAGGCGGGACTCATGCGTATCCATGCCTCCAGGGACGTCGGCGCCGCCGTGTACCTGGCCACTGGCCGGCCGTCGCATATCACCTTCTTCAGGTCACCGCCAGCGCTGGCCATGGGCTTGGGGTCGGGCATCAGGTACCGGAGCCGGTCCCAAAACCGCTTCTCGCCCCACGTGACCACGTCGCACGACTTGAGTAGCGCCTGTAGCTCCCGGTCCGGCGTGATCGTGGTGGTCAACAACACGACCACCGACTGTTTTTTCGTCTTGGCCCGTTCCAGGCACGCCTGGAACGCCGTCCGGAACACCGGTTTCTCCCATTCGTTTTGCAGGAACGACAGCGACAGCACGACGATTATCCGCTTGGACGCGTCCGACGCCCCGAGAAAGCTGTCCATCAGGTACGCGGGGCTGATGACGTGTATGTCCCGGTAGTGCAGGCACAGACTGTACCCGAACCGCTCCAGGCTGGTGGACAGTATATGGTTGACGAACTCCTCGTCCTTGATGCTGTACACCATGTACGCGTCGTACAGCTTGTCCGTCTCGTTGGATGACGGAGATTTGCAAACGCGCACGCCGTACCTGGAATGCGCCCAAAGACACAGGTCGTCGCGGAACACCAGGGCCAGGGCCACTATCACGAACACGACGATGAACAAGGCGAGGCTGGCGGCCACGAACGGTACGTAGTCGGTGCCCAACACTGACGTGTTGTAGAACGGCCGGTGGATGCTGGGCCCGGTGTCGCGCTCCGACTGGCATTTTTGGATGGCCGCGGCCACCGGCGTCATCTTGTCCGAGCACAGCATCGTCGACGGCGGGTAATCGTTGTTCTTTAGCCACCCCTCGAGCCCGACGATCACGTCGCAGTCGCACAGCCACGTGTTACCGGCCAGCGAAACGGATGTCAACGTGTTGGCGGCGTTCAGCTGCTGCCATGGCCGGAATTCGTTGATCTGATTGTTCTCCAAGTGCAGTACTTGCAGTGACTTTAGCGGCGCGAACGATCTGTTCGCAACGCTTGTGATTCGGTTGTCGTTCAGGTACAGTTCAGCGAGCTTGGGCAGCGTCTCGAACTCGCCGCCGTTGAGCCGTTCCAACTGGTTGTTCTCGATGTGTAACACCCGCAAGTCGGGCACTCCGTTAAATGTCTTGTTGTGCAGCGACACCACGTTGCTGTTGTTCATGTACAGCACTTGCAGTTTCTTTTTACCGAGGAATACGTGACTGGACAGCTCGCCCAAGTCGTTGCCGTCCAAGTATATTTCGGTCGCGTCCATCGGTATCCGGGCCGGGATGGTTTTGTACCCGGCGTTCGAGCAGTCTACGATGTTGGACGACCAGACGTGGTCGTGGTAACATGTACAGTTGTCGGGGCACGTCATCTCGCAATCACACGCGTCAAAGTCGCAACACTCGCACACAGAAAAACAGTGCGACTCGTACTCACACAGGAACTGCGATGGTTTAAGGTCCAACAGCGGTTTGTACTTTTCGGTCTTTGAGTGCACCAGCCGGCACATGATAGAGTCCATGTCCATTATGCGGGGGTGTTGGCGTTGCACGCTCAGTTGATTGATGCGTTGCAGCCATTCGGTCGTGCAATCACATTTCAGAGGGTTGTCACCGATGTAGAACTGCGGCAGTTCCTTGTTCTCCGGAATCGGGTCGAGTCGCAGGCTGGCGATGTCGATGTACTCCATTTTGTTGGCGTACAAAACCACTCGGGACAGATTGGCTTTCCGCAGGAACGTGTTGATTTTGATTTTGTGGATCAGATTGTTGTTGAGGAACACGTTTTCCACGCTGTCCGGTATCGATGTGTCCGTGATCTCGGTCAGCTGGTTGAAACTGGCGTCCAACATTTTGATTTGTATCGTATCGCGTTGCACGTAATAGTTGCCCAGGTTGCTGATGGCGTTCTTGTGCATGTCCAACCACTCGACGCTTGATGGCAAGTACGAATAATCGAAATTGGCGATTTGGTTGTCGGACACGTTGAGCCACACCAGTTTGGACAAGCCGTCGAACATACCGTTTATATCTGACAGTGCGTTTCCGTCCAGTCGGATTGCGTGCAGCTTATTGGACGTACCGAACGCTTGCTGGTCTACGTGCGTCAGTCGGTTGAAGGCCAGGTTTAGCACCTGGAGCAAAGGCATCGTGGAAAACGTGTACGCGGTCAGGTTACCGATCTCGTTGTTGGATAATATCAAATTGTATAACAGATCGAGTCCGTCAAACGACGTGTTTTTCACGTGCCTGATAACGTTACCGCCCAGGTCAAGCGTCTTGAGCATGTGCAATTTGGACAGAGCAGAAGGCACCTGCCGGAGAGCGTTACCGTACAAGCCCAAATCGTGTAGGTTCGTGCAATTTTGGAACGCGTGTTCGTCCACTGTGTCGATGCGGTTCCTATCTAAAAACAGCTGATTGATGACGTACAGCCCGGAAAAGTGCAGTGGTTCGATATGTTTAAGTTTGTTGAACGATAGCGTGAGCGCGTGAAGGTTGCTGAGTGCGGCGAAAGCTTGGTCAGCCAGCATTTCGATGTTGTTGTGCTCGAGATTAAGTATCTGCAAGCTGTACAGGTCCTGAAACACATGCGAATCGATTTTCGACAGCTGATTGTGACCAAGGTTGAGGACGACCAGCCGGACGAGACCGGAGAACGTATCACGGTTCACCCAGGTGCTTGTCAACTCGTTGTGCGACATGTCCAACACGAGCAACTGGTCGAGTCCCTCGAGTAGTCCCGGCGCCAGTACGTTTATGGAGTTGTTGTGTAGGTAAATTTCGCGCAAATACCGTGTGGAATGGAACAGTTCGGGCGGCAGGGCCGAGAGCCGGTTGCTTGACACGTTCAGCACGTTCAGAGACGTGAGTCCAACGAACGCGCGATCCGCGATCTGGTTGATCTGGTTCTCTTGCAAGTACAATTTTTTCAGCGCCCTGAGGCTGGTCAGTCCGTTATCCGGCATCGATATGATGTCGTTGTTGGCTAAGTTTAAGTCTTCGAGCGCGGTGTTGCACGTCTTGCCTGGTGCCGTTGGCCCGTTTCCCCAGTCCGAGAAGCCCAGCTCGAACACGTCCTGTAGCCGATTTTTGGTGAGGTTCAGGTTGGCGAGACCGACCAGCGGGCAGAATAGCTCTTTAGGCAGGTTCCAGATGTTGTTATCCGACAAGTCGAGTTCTCGGAGCTGGACGAGCCCGCGCAGACTATCCGAATGGAAGTCCATTGTCATGGCGGACCAGTCGGTGTTGTGGGTGCGGATACGCAATTTCTTTAGTTCTCTTGACGTGCTGAGCACCGCGGGAGGCACGTACTTGATCTTACAGTACTCTAGGTCCAAATGATTGAGTCTCCGGAGCTGCGTGAGGAAGCTGTTCTCCAGGCTACTCTCAAAAAATATTACGTCGCTACACTTGAGCGTCAGGCTGGTGATCATATCCATCTGGGCGGACGTCAGGTTGGATATGACGCTGTCCGCGTTGTTGATGGTCCGCAAAGAACATTTGAGCACGACTCGCAGCGGCTGCGCCTCGTCTGCGGCCATCACGCGCTGCCAGTCGCACACCGGATCGCCGTTGTTGGCGCACGCGGTACCCGACAGCAACAGCAGCACCGACATCAGCAGCCACGGCAACGGGCCGGCGGCGTATCGTCGACGGTACGTCATCGTCGGCGGTATACAGTTTTCGGCGGCACTCGGTCGTTTGGGGGGTCAAAAAAAAAAAGAAGAAGTCACTCCCAAACCGTCACCGGACACACATCGCGTGTAAAATACGAGAAAAAAAATTTTACGAACTTTTTCTTTGTAATTTTCACCAAAAAAAAAAAAAATAATTATTATTATTTTGTTGACACTGCGGCGTGTCTCCGTTCGCGTACGGCGTACGACTGAAAAATCAAAAAAAAATCATAAACGCGTAAAACGACTCACGCACATAAAATACACAGACACGGGCACGGAAAAAAACGAACACTCGCGATATTCGCGGCGCGCGCAAAGTCGAGCAAAACGTTTGCAGACCGAACAGTACGGTCGACGGCGAGAAACTGTCGTGGCGATCGGTGGCGGTTGTGTGTCGGTCGGTGGCCGGCCAACGCGTTTCGGCCGCCAGAGTGCGCGTCGGACGGCCTCAGACTTTGCCGCCGTCGAAGCCGAGCGCTGGCGCGCGAAGTGCAACCACTTGTTTGGCGGCCACCCCACCGGGATTCAGCGGCGGCGGCTTCTGTGCATAAGTAACTGCGGTGGTTACGCCGCCGCCGAATGATATTATTCTTTGGGTTCTGTATTTTTTTTTTCTTTCACTCTCTTCTTTTCCCACCCTCCCACGGGCCGTCGAAAATATGTGTCGCGCCGACAATAGACACAGGGGTCGGTCGTATAACGCAGGGTCACACAATGGGCTCTCTTCGGATAACATTATGTTTTCTCTCGGGTTTTTTTCACCGCCACTACCAACACTACTACTACTACTACTACTACTACATGACCCGAAGGTTTTAGGTACAAATATATAATAAAAACAACAATAAAAATACAATATAAAATATATAATATTATACATGATAGTATTATTGACCACCGCCACCACCTGATTTCGAGCCGCGGTACAAGGGAACATCATCGTGAACCCCACAACAACAATATCGTTGTGTGTCTCTTTGTGTACGGAATTTCTTTTACTCTCGCCGATCGAGCATAACCTAACCGCCAAACAAACGCCGTCAATCGGCTCGTTTCGAATTTTCGAAATCGATCTGCTTAACAACCGTATTTCCGGAATGCAATTCTCACATACATGAAAATATTGTAACGATATTATTCGATTCTTTGACGTCGTCGTTATCGATATCTTACAATAATTCCACCACGCGAGCACTTCCGTAACGATAATAATAATATTTTAAAAGTACAATAATAATTAATACAGCGCAATGTCAATGATACGCGGTAACGGAAACGACGTGCCCTGTTTGGGCGGATATACCGTCGTATAGCAATACATTACCGTTGCAATTTATATATTCATAAAAGTTTTCGATCTACGGTGTACACCAGTCACCGAGTTGTCGTAGGGCGCGTGTGTGCTCGTGTGTCAATATTGTATTATTATTAGTGAAACGGCGGAATTGGCGTGCGGCCCCTCGTAGTTTGCGGTCACGCAACCAAATGTACTCGCACGAACCTCTCGAACGTCAGAATCGTCCGGCCCCGTCGAAACTTTTACCGCCGTAATCCGGTCGAAGAATTAATGGAAAAACACTAATAATCCGTCGCAAAACGTCCCCATTGCCGTTTTATAATATTTAATGTTAAATTATTATAATTGTCATAACGTTTGTCGTATATTATTGAGCATAATATTATAGAATAGCGTTTAGCGGGACTGTCCGTTTATTCGTTTCATCTTAACATGTTTTCAATATAAGATGTTTGTGCTTGACATTTACCTGCCGCTATCGTCCACCATCCATTATTATTATTATTATTATTATTATTATTATTATTATTATTACTACTACTATTATCATCGTTATTATTATTTATTTTCATTCGTACAATACGAAACAAAATGGCAATTTGAAAAAAAATGTATATTATAAAATGCAGCCTCGGAATCGACAACATAAATGAATGATAAGTGGTGTGTTATTTTTTTTTCAATTTAGGGACAATTGTTACGCAGATGTTACGATTTGCGACCATTATATTAGTTTAGAAAATCGGAAACGTACGTACTCTGACAAAAGAGTACTACATATCGTGAGTACAGCTGCTCCGTATAATATCATACACACGCACATGGTGAGCGGTGATTTTTTTTCCCTTTCCGTATTCTTTCGCGCATAAAGACATTTTGTAAAGTTGATCTTAATCATCGAAACATATACATTTATTGCACATTAGTACGCAAAATATTACAATATATCGTATAACAGAATATTATTACTATTATTATAACTTAAAAGAGTTTGTTTGAAAATAAATCATGTGTTTGTCGAATGTATTTATCCGTTCTGTGCACTTCGACATCTGCTGGCCCCGATTTTAAAACAATAAACGAGACACGCGATATTGCAATAATGTCTGACGAGTTTATTGAAACAATTACTATAATGTGTAAAGGTTCTATAGTTAGAATAGTTTCAGAACAATTAACAGTTAAATGATATTGTCTTCTAATTGTTTTATAATATTATTTACCGTTATACGTACACCTTTTTCAAAGCTAAAAACAAGCGGATAAAATATCGATGAAAACGCGTAAAAACTGTAGTTTTTTTACTAAAATGTTTTCCATAACTACTTTTCTTCGTGGCCGTGACCTTATTTTATTCCACACACTGAATTTTTGTTTGGAGTTATATTTTACGTTTGATTGGTTTTTTCAATAATGATATACTTACTAAATATCTCATATTGATCTGAACTTTGAATACTATATATTTATTCGACTAATACGTTCAAAAATGAATTTTGATGCGACGATGAAACAAATTGGAATAAATTTAAAAGTTGATATACCGATGAGGTATACGTAAAATTCGTCATTTAAACATTCTCTTCCGAAGTAGCGTTTTATGTTTCAGTTACATACACAAAAAATGTTAATAAATAAAATAATAAAATATTCATGCCAAAGTAAATACTTAAATGTAGAGAACATTTTTTATTTAGAGTGGTACGTTTAGAATAGGTTCTTCTGGAAAACCATCGACATTTTAGTGGCTTACCAACGGGTGGGTAGCGTATGTGTGTTGTGTATATATTCACTGTGTCATTAATTTCAAACTTTTTATCTACAGGACTATATAAATAAAATACGCCACAGTATCTCATTATGTAACTATTTGCCCGAATCGCCGGTTGACACGCGAAAACGAAACCACGCGGTGGCGATGGAAATGTGGTGTGTATAAAATATTTGTTGGGTTTTCACATTTCCGAAAATATCCTGCATAATAATAAATATTATACAAATTTATGTACAAATAAATGAATAAAAAATATTATAGAAAAAATTATCCAAAGAATAAAATATATAATACCTTGATGTATTAAAACATTAACAAAAAAAATATCCGAAAATAAAATACTAAATTGTTCTACTTCGCTCTGCATAACTATTAATTAAGGTTTTTTGTAACCGACGTACAATACTTAAGGTTTTTCAATAAGCTAAATGAGTGAAACCATGCCGTGTAACTGCAGAATAGATACTCAAGTGTTTTGGAAATACAATAAAAAGGTTAAGTATATGTGAGCGTTTCTTTTTAGCAATCCTAAGACATCATTTAAAGATCATGAAGTTTGAAGAACTTGGAAATAGCTTCTAAGAATGAATGGTAAGAAAATGACAAGACTCTTTTATTATTACTGAATTCACAAACAAATAATATGACAACACGGCGTTTTGTATAGGCAATTAAGATACTCTCGTATCGAAACCTTATCTTTTCAATAGTTTAAAGTCAATATTGTGATGGAGAGGTCAACAATTTGGAAAAAAAATCAAGACATAAATTATGGTTGACTTAATTTTCAATTGCACTTTTGTCATCTATTTGCCTATTAAAGGGCTACCATTAGTCCGCTGACCGGTCGACGTCGTTCTAACATCGACAAAAAGATTATATCCAAATCAGGTTGCGTCAGAACAATTTTTTTTCTAGATAATATTATATTATAAACGTAGATATTTTGGTATAATATCGATTGATGTGTGACTCGCATAATAATATAATATAATGTATATTATAAAGCCACGCATGAGCGGCGGAGCAGGCAGCTAGGTGACTTTCTTTTTCATAAGGTTTTATTATTAATATTTAGTTTCCATTTCGTATGTTTTGTATGTACATAGTAAGTTGTCTATACATATAAATATATAATATTATATTATATGTATCACGGGGCACACATACGAAAAACAAACGACTAAGGCTACGACGACAACGCAGTCGTATTATAAATTCTTTTTAAAAATGTACCGCCTGGCCTATTCCCTGCGGCCCGTATACACGCTTATCCCGCAATTATTCTTCTCCCTCGTGCACGCATAGTATAATATGTAGCCGTACTGTACACACTCGCGAGACATTAAATATTAAATCCAATTTGTCTGCGGCCCTTGATTTGCAGTGGTGCCATTCAAAGTCAATCGGTCAGCCGCGCTTTTGCAATTCGCACGATTACACGAATGCAATATATCTGTATTACACGCGTTATATGTGTCATTATGAAGGCGAGGCGCATCATCTAGAATCTAGATACTTTTTTTGCATATATGATCTCGTCTAGGTAGTTTTTGAAGGATTCGTCTATATCATATCTTCTATTTTATTGATAATGCGATAAAAATAGCCACATTCAATACCTATTACCCAGATAATTTACTATATTATACTAATGTCTATAATATTTTTTTTCATGCAATTTTCTAATAATTATTAATTATATTTTATAGTATCAACATGATTTTTTTGTTACACACGATGTTAAGGTAAATATAGTAAAATTATATTTTATGTTATGTAGTTTAGTATATAGACATGTGATATTGGTTAAAATGAAGTAATAAAATATCAATATACCTCTACGCCTTTTCAATTTCAATTCTTATTTTTTTTTTATAATTAGCGATAGATTTTTTAAAAATGATCTACGTATTATGTAAATTATTTTGTTTAAATTTATCTAATATCCTATTTATATAATATTTTAATTGTCTATACCTAACACTGGACTTTTTATTATATTATTCTTTATTATATAGGTGACCTAGAACGACTTGGTCTATTATATTGATAATAGTGATATTATAAGTGTATCGTATATAGAATACGGACGTTGGCTAAGTAGTATACTGTTTTTAATAACATTATTATGTAGCAAATCAAGAATAATTGCGCAAGTGCTTTGCTACGGTATTCATACCTAAACACTTATTCATATTATGTATACTATTAGTAAGCCTCATCGATACAACAAGTATACATAAAACAATATTATTAAATATTATATTGCATATACAGATTGATTCATCAAGCATGCTCATCTTCTTTTTTATTCAATAATGCAGTTATTCAAAATCTGATTTTTGAAATTTTTTAATATACTTAAATACCATATTTTTAAACTCTTAAGATTTTTTGTACACCTACTTAAGAAGTGTTCTGTGAATATACAAGCATTTTTTTTTTTTAATAAGAACCTACCCCTCCTTTTTTTTTTACTATAAATTATACAGCGGATAATTTTTCAGAAAATTATGACATATCATAATCACAATTCGAACGAGTTATTTTTGAGTTATTTAACTTTGTGTATCAAAGATAATAAGTTCATGAAAATGTGTTTAGAAGAAACAGGGGCTATAGTGATTTGAAAATTGTAGCAATCAATATCAATCTCTTAATAATTATAATTTTTAAAAATGGTCTAAGTATAATAAATTCTACATCTATTTTATATTTTTGTAAATCCATTTATAAATACTATTATAATCCTTATCATATACATTTTAATAACTATAAGAAATAATTCGCTCAAATTTTGAACTAGGCGCATCGAAATTTTTTAAAAAAATTATTCACTAATTAATTTACATTAAAAAAAGAGTTCTTATATTAAAAACAAAATTTTGTATTTCCATACAGTGGTGCAATTAGAAATTTATCCTGGGGGATAGACATATTTTTTATGCACAAAATACTAAGTTTTCATTATATTTTCAAGTACAGTGGTAACTGGGAATATTATTTTACCAAATATCAAAGGCTCTGAGGGGGGATCTATCCGCCTCACCACCCTTAATTATTTTTCTGTCTCCACAGAATGACACTCATTAAGTAGTATACAAAATCTCAAGAATTTTAAAATCTGGTCTTTAAGTATATTTAAAAATTACAAAAATCAGTATTTAGACATATTCATTATTAATGAAAAAATGGGAGTGAGAACTGAGCACTTAACTTGGTAAATCACCTTGAATTTAAGTTTTCGCGCCGATGGAAAATATCGGTATTTGCGGTCAATCATATCTGCACGTCTATAATTATTTGACATATTTCGATTGCGTCACCGTCATAACCGTGAATCCAAAAAAGCGAATGTCAAGATAGCGACGGTAAAATAGCTTAAACATAAAATAGCTAAAAGACATAGCTAAAGTATATTATTTTAAAATTATTATTCTTATTATTTATTTATAGTAATAGTATTAAGTTATAAAGTTAAAGATAATCACAATCAATTTTATAGCTGGGTTATCCAATATTCTGGACGGACGAGAAATGAGAATAGAATAGGTAAATTTGTATCACTAAATACGTATTATAATAATAATTTTAAAATAATATAATTTAGCTGTTTTGAACATTCGCTATTATGTTTTTTTTAGCTATTTTATGCTTAGCTATTTTGCCGTCGCTATTTTGAGATTTACTTTTTTGGATTCACGATTTTGACGTAATACCATTTCGATTGATATTGGAGAGCTTGAAAAATGCACGGCGCTGTCTCCTCAATGTCAGTGCCCATACAATATTGAATATAAGGTACGAGCCTGGTTGGCTGAAAAGTCTGCAAAGGCAATTTCTTATTCGGTCAAAAATATATGTATATAGAAATAAAAAAACACAACTCTATAATACACACAAACTTCTTGCGCGGCACATGGCGTGGCGCGGTACGGCGGTATATCCGTTTATACACATTTTCACCGACAAAAAGTCGGTTCGCCGAAAGTTTTTCGACGGCACAGAATACGATAAAAGATTGAAGGCGATTCAAATAGCTCCGAAATCGCGTATTCCGGACCAGAAGGCAATATAATCTCTACCACCGCAGCAACAGTCGGAGATTCCGAAAGAATATCGTTTTTAAATATTTACTATGTACCAAGTCGACTACATAATATTATATAGAAGAACCGTATAAACGCGCATATATACCACTTGAACGTATACACGCATATATATTATGTATAAACCATAAACGTATGTATATACACACACCTGAAAATCGCGTGACACATAAGCAATGCGTTTTTTTAAATTAGCCACGTGTTATACTTTTATATATATATATATACAGAGAGAGATACTACCACAGCTGCGCGTATTTTATATTGTTGCGCGTTCGCCTATTACGGCTGACTTGCCTCACAATATAGAAACAATATATAATAACGTTTCGACGAAAAAAACATTTTCGCAGATTTTAGTATACGTTATATATACTATATTATATTAAATATGCCTACAGCTGCAATACAATATATATATATATATATATATATATATATATACCTACTGTGTTACCACGCGTATATTATACATAGTGATCCGCCCATCATGCTCATCCTCGTTTTTTTCCTTTAAAATTGAAGGTATTTATTCAACATTTCAAACACTTATTTTTGAAAATGTTAAGGATAATTTATTTTAAGGATCATATATTTTTAAATACTTCAACATTTGTATATACTGTGACCTGTGGAAATACAAACTTAATTTTTCAAATGAATACGTCAACCTTATTTCTTGAAGTTTTTTAGTAGGTATAAATATTATGATTTTAATAATATTAATTATTGAAATTTTCAAACCACTTTATCCTCATATCTTCTAAACGTATTTTCAAGAACCTAGTATTATAAAGTTAAACAACTCAAAAACTACTCGTTCAAATATCGATTTAAATATATCAACATTTTCAAAAATTCATCTAATTCAATTTAAAGTAGAAAAAAAACGATTCGTATTTGAAACAAAAATAAGTTAATATCGCCACGACCTGGGTACTTTTTAAAAATAGTATACAAATTCCAAGTGTTTGAAAATATATAGTCCTGAAGTGTGTTTGAAAATGTCAAAAATCAAATTTCGAATAGATTACTGCAATCGTGGTGAGCATACTTAATGGTAGTTGAATAATCCTGTATACTGTACCTATGTAGGTATCTGGTATACCGCCATACCTTGAATTTCCATACTAGGACAATGTATCGGTTGCGTGTTAGATATTATTGCGAGTAGGTATTGTTCATAGCAATTATTGTATTATTTCCGCCCGTCGTCAAAACTGACGTATCATAAAGAATCCTGTGCGCGGACACCGTTTTCCTTATATTATATACCTCTGCAGTTATATAACATTTAGGTAAGTCGCGTCATATAGATAGAAAACCGGAAACTTTTTTTCTTCTTTCTTTTTTTTTTTTACAACGTACCATGTGTCTTTATATATTCAGACGTTGTGTGTTAAATTATATTATATTTTTATCATCGTTCATAATAATAAACGGGCAAGGTATGATGTTATTACCATCGTACCTATACACACTACACAACCACTACCTACATATCGTGTGTGTGTGCATGTGTGTGTGTGTGTATATACACTACCTATACGGCCACCACTCCTCGGTTTAGGCACATACCACCGAGTGTGTACACTGTATATAATATTTATATTATCATACCATGCCTATATACTTGCGGCGGCGCACGTGTCCGACCAGTGTGTACAATATAATATTATAATATAATATACGGTGTACCCATACTAAAACAATAGAATACATTTTAATCTCTATCGTTGTTATTATTTTTGTTCGCCGACAACAACAAAAAAATGACTAGACGAAATCACGCGACGGTTGAAATCGTTATCGTTAATTCGATACCGCAGTTTATATTATTATATCTATATTTTATGATGCTTGCGGTGCAAGTATGAACCGACGTACGAGTAGGTATATACCTAAATTTACTTCTCGCCGGATTTATCGTCCGGGCCCGACGCTGTCATCACGCGATTAACAGGCGAGTGTCGTTTTTCCGACGTAAATTTTAATTAATTTCGAACGCTATGTTGTACATTTCCGCTTATTGTATATACATATTTCTCGAACAAATATGTATATACCCATACACACATGATATATTGTGTATATATTATTATTTTTATTATTATTATTATAGTAGTCATCGTTCGGTTTAAATCATTTGTGAAATTCAACGCCTGCAGTGGCGTTTACCCTCTCACGTGTGCCGGTGCGGGGTAAGGTGTATATCGCACTGGGACCTGTTCGTGTGGCTCGTTGAAACGACAAAAAAATGAAAAAAACAAAAATGCCGTCCTTGTTTTATGGGGTGCGCTAATTAGGTTGACAGAATTCCGAGGGCTCTCGTATCAAAGGTTCGTAAACGCGACGCCGCTACCACCAAAAATGCAGTAAAATTAAAAAAAAAGTAATAGTAATAATGAAAAAAAATAACTGGTTTCTTTATATTTCATTCGTTTTTTTTTTACCGTCCGGTTATTTAACTTTAAAACGATTTCGCCGTGCTAAAAACCTCGTGAGGTAAATATCCTAATAGGATGTAATTTGATTAAAATATTGTAATATTATACATTATATTGCATATTAATATAACCCGTACAATATCATAGTTGTAGATAAGACAACTGTGCATTATAGTTTTTGAGTTTCGTTTTGTTTCGTGTTATCATCATCGCGGGTGATGCAATTTTTTTTTAAAATTTTTATTATACAATTTGATAATATAAAATAAGTTGTTTACGCCAGTTTTCTGCGCAAAATGCTTCTTTTCAAATTTCAATACTTAGATTTTTAATATTTATTGTTGTTACAGTTTATAATGCATATGAAATTAAGTTTCAGATATTTTTTTATCTTATAGTTAATGTCAATAACACCTTTCACTTTATGTATACAACATTGTATAATAATGTATTAATATCTACGTGACTATTATAATTAAATATAATATAATATATTATACGATTTATACCGTATGCGTATAATGATGCCCCCGATGTTCAAAATTAATTTACAAATTTTAACATAAACTAAATGTTTTTTAATCTTATATATTTAATCATAACTAATAAAGTTTCTATTATAAATATAAACTTCTAAAAAATCACCCAAGACTTTCGTTAAAAAAACAGTTATAATTAGAGTGAATAAAATAAGAAATATGTAATTCTTGATTAAAATATATGTATTAAAAACAAAATTGATATTAGAAAATATTTCTTTGCAAATAGTTATATCCAGTGCTTGACTTGGCAAAATTAAAGTAGGGGACTCTGTTAACTATAAAAAAAGAGCGTCCCCATCACTTATTAAACGTTACTAAGCCTTAAAAATAAAAGTAGGGGTACGCTAAAATTTCTAAAAAATTAGTTAGGGGACTCCGTCCCCCTGCGTCCTCCTCACAAGTCGAGCACTAGTTATATCTAAATAATATTATATACGTATTATGTATGGGCAATAGATATATTAAGTTTTAGATTCTGAGCAGAGCGATGAATGTATAGATTTTAAAATAATATGTGTTTTCTTTTTTTTTGTGTACACGATATGTTCATAGGCGCACCTAGGGAGTGCTTGGGGATGTTGAAGTAAAATTATGACGAAATTAGATATAGGCATTTAAACGAAGAAATACGATTTTAGTTATTTTATTATAATTTAAAATCATTATTCGTGGGAACGATTTTCAGTGATTTTCAACATTAAGAGTGGTTTCTGGTAGCAAATTGAAACTATAGTTGATACTTTTGAGGTGTCAAAATTGATAATTCGCCGTATTTTGCTGTATTTTAAGCATTTTGACCTTGATGCTTTGTATATTCTAGTTTACAGATCTAAAATAATATCTGGTATGCGCCTTTTATTATTAAAAATATAAGTGGAAGTTAGCTTAGTAGCGATGCATTCTGTTTTTTTTTTTTTGTTCAGTTATATGGGCTGGTCAAAACTTTTATCCCCTCTTATTAAAAATTGAAATGACGCCTCTGTATATACATGTATATATATATACAAATTACAAATATAAAATACATTCAAGGTAAAAACTATTCAAAAACTACTGATACCTATTGTGTTTATATTAAATAATGATGGTGTAGTGGATATAGTGTGTGTGTGTTATAGATAATAGATCTTAGGCCACTAGTTACCTCTACAGCGTTCTCTGGCCGATCCTGCGGGGCAGATAGCGTCGCGGGTACGTTTGCTTGAGAGCGCGATGACGACCATGACGACCGGCGAAGCCCAATCTCGACGGCTGCGGGATGACAGCGAAAGGCTAGTGCGCTATGTAGTACATTTGACGGTGCTGCAGATGCTGAAGACGCCTTTTGTGACGGCAACTAAAACATGAAGTGAGCGAGCGAAAACTTAAATGTCAATGCTGCGAAATCGGCGACGACCCCGGAGGTGTGACATAGCGGAACATACCACTGGGCGCAAAAGGGAGATGAGAATCGACGGACCGCACCGCAACCCTTATACTCTCTACGGTATACATGGTATAAATTTCAAAATATATAGATTTTTTTTTTGAGCTGTTTATAGACATTTTAAATGTTTGACTTATTTTGAAAAAATGTCAATAAATACATTTTTACTTGGTCAAAAAGCTTGAAAATGCAATATAAGGTTTCTCATCATACTCTATTTTTTTAAATATTTTATGTTATTTATTATTTATTTATAATATTTACGGTGATAATCAAAACTTCACTGTATAGTAATTATAATGTTAAAATAAAAAAATGTCTCGCAATATTCTTATTATAAGAATGGTGTGTACCTACGTTATATAATAAATATGTATATATATTATACATTATATTATTATTATACTACCGACAGCCATCGTGTGCATTATTGTGATTTGACTTTTTAATATAAATCGAATAGCCAATTAGAATTAGGGGCTTTTTTTGTTATCTTCACTGAAATATACAATTGTAGAGACTATCAATAATTCAAGACAGTCTTACGTCATCGAGCGCCACAAGTTTGGAACTATGCCTTATAAGTACAGCAGGGAATCAAAGGCGCTATATTGAATATAATATACACACGTTTCACATGCAGCCATCTACAAGTACATCAACGATTATACGCTTTATAATATTATATTCATTACATTTTATAGTTTTATGTGACAATTGTATAGTTAATATTATTAAAAGTAGTTGGATACTTTGACATGTTTCTAAATGTTCACAATTCCCCTCACATTCAATCAAGTTACACCGCGATAATTTTTACTGCTAACTTATAAACTATTTTAATAGACAATTCTCTCGCAAAGAATTAAACGTCTGTAAATATTTCCTCCTAGAAAATAGGTTGTAATTATTCAATATTCAACTGTTAGTTATAGCCGATGTACCTATATACTTTTCAACCATGTTATAGAAATAGTGGTTATAATAAAACTTTAAGAGGAAACGGGTGAATTAAGTAAAAATATGAAAAAAAATTAGTTTTATTCTCTTGCCGAAGAAACAGCTGTTCAAGCGTATACGTCTATTCTTGCTATATTTTAAAATCTTTATTATATATTTTACTATTATTAATTACTTTTATTCATAAAGAATATTCAATCCCAAGGAAGTGAAGGGGAAGCGTTCGACTCATTTCCTCCATCTATAACTATACCCCTGAATTATAGATACCATATTTTATGAAAATATACATAAATTATTACCAACAAAAAACGCGAATATCTACTCATTATAGTAGGTGTATGTGCGAAATACATGTTAATAATAACTTTTAGTTCACAGATGGTGAATAAAATGTATTTAACAGTATAATGTACAGTCCATGTACCTGCTGTTAGTCATCAGTGTGATGGTATTCGACTTGTGGCTAATTGCTTTCCACTATACGTATAATAGTTTCTAAGTTTTTGAGAAAATGATTAGGTATAATATATTTATATATATTGAGTACTGCACTATACGCGTAAATGCGTCGTTCATATATATATATATATATATATATATATATATATATATACGTTTTACTAATGGATTCTTCTTTCTTTCTTTTTTTATTAAAAACCATTAGAGTCGAAACTTAACGATTAAACGTCTTCTACTCTTCTGTGTAGGTACCTATAATATATTATACCTTTATATGTTTTCCGATTTCAACTTTGGGCCGCGATAAAGTTTCTTTGCACAGACTTCATATATCGACCATTTATATAAATATAATATATATATACACCATACTTGGCAGATTGGTCGACTAATGACTACATACATACTACATACCTACCTAGAAGTACTACACTGTCTGCGCACATTCGAAATAATTTCGCACACAAACACTGCAATTTCGACATATCGACTCCGCGAGAAGAGGCTTAAAGGATTCTTTTTATCGGACCTTCTGAGAAGTATACAGTCCGACTCGCGTGTGTACATAATAACGTTATTGTTGCGCCCCCGTACTTATATACCCTTTTACATCAACAATGTCTAAGCCGTGTAGATAAATAGATATATTGAAAAGTGAAAAACGTAGGCACTCAAACGGAAAAAAATATATGTGTAAGAAAAAATCGTATACGACACACGTTGGTATTACATCTATACCTTCTACCTATATATAGTATATAATAATGCTGTACTTATATAATATTATAACTGTGTTTATAGAGTTTATATAGATATATCTATACCACATTACTACGCATATGAAAATTTCAGCATTAGTTATTTTATCATCTAATATAACAGAACAGCGACACAATCATATTTATAAAAAAAACTGGAATTTTTTTTGTCAAAGCCTCCATCAGTTTTTCGGTGTAATCTAAATTTCATTATTAAAGTATAATGGTATAGGTATACATAGTGTTCAGTATGAATACCTATGGGCTATAACAGTGTTCTTCAATCTTATTAAATAGATTCACGACTCAATATTATGTTATTATTTCTTTTTCTCGGCCCATATCATTCTACATGTTTCAGAAAAGTAAATTCATAATTAATACTAATACTGTTTTATATTATGTGTATAGCAGACCAATTTTTGATTTATAATTTTATTTACTTTGTATAATTAAATGAAATACATTTTTAAAACCCGAGCTATAATACGTTTTTCTTAGAGCTATTTTGTAATTTTTGGTATCTGACTTTTGCTCCGCTCAGAATCTAAAATGATCAACATCAATAACAGAGAGAAATGAGAGAATGAAAATATGAGCATGATGAGTATCGAACAGATGACTTAGAGACACAGAGTTATAGACTTTAGTAACAATTGCGTTTTTCCGAGGTACGCTGTACAAAAAAATGTTATTTCGATACATAGCTTCATACATACCTAGAGATAATATTAGTTCACTGAAAAAAATCTACAATAAATAACATAAAAAAAAATCCTTTTTATAATTAAAAAAAATACAATTTTAAGTGTATATTTGCTGATTGTTTAAAGATACAAATCTACCATAAATTATTAAATAATAAAAAAAAATATATACAATTATATCAATTATTATCTCGGTTGTATAATAGGTACTTGCATCCCAGATACAAACCCATAACTTTAAAAAAAAATAAAAATAAATTTAACATCCATCAATTTGCTTGAATGCAAATATACTAAAATTAGCTTTAACTGGTAATATAACCTTTTCTTTTTTATGTTCATCATGATTTCAAATTAGAATTTCAAACAGAATGTTATAACAAAAGAACAAAACTAATAATAATAGCACAAGTTCTCTCAGTTTTAAATTTTTATGGCTTTCACCTACGACCATAATACTTTGCACCTTAAATATTAGCTTTAAAAAAACTAGTTATAAGAGGTGCATAGTTTTACGGCCGATCGAATTATACACCGGTACATGCAGATTAGGTTAAAAAGTACCACAGCGAGTATAAATAATATCAATTTTCTGATTTATTAATTTTTTTTTTTTGCTTAATTAAAATTGTATGATAATTCAAAAGTTTTTTAATTTTGATGATCAATTTCATGTGTTTTTTTTTTTTTTTGTAGACTTTAATATAAGACCGAAGAGTAATAATTTTATATGCAAGTTGTATTTAATCCATCTTAGCTCAACTAAAAAAATAAAACAGTGTTTAATTATATATTATATGACATTAATTTAAACGGATCATAAAAAAATACTTAAACAATTTATTTTACGTAGGTAATAAAATATACTAGTTGGTGAGTACATAAAATAATCATAACATAATTTGTCAAACACAATCGATTCGTGTTTGATTAGTTATCAGTATTAACAAGCCAACAAAATACGAATGAAACGACGTTTATAGTATGAATGTAGATAATATTAGCAATATTATTCACTATGACTGTACAACCATGCGATAGTATCTTCGAACAAGGCCGTAGCCAGCAAAAATTTTTTTTTTTTTTTTTGGGGGGGGAGTTAGAGTAGAAATATGTTTTATGACTAGCACATTTTAAAACTTTAATAAGCTCAGGAAAATTTTTTTGGGGAAATCTGAACCCTAAATTCATCCTTTCCCCCTCGCTACGGCCTTGTCTTCGAAAGCTGACATTTCACATTTTCCAATTATACAATCAATAGTTAAATTTAAATGATGAAATACACCTAAAATTTTGTATTTTAATTCAAAATTAGCTTATTTTAAAAATGATTTGATATAATAAATTAAATTTCACTTTCTATTATTATTATTTATATTGCTATTATATTATATTAGAATATAAAAATAAATTATGTATACCATTTAATAATCAAAAATTGACATGTACGTTTTTATTAATATATAGATGTAGGGGGAGAATAATTTTAAAAATACCAACAAATATGTCTATTGTAGCCTAAATCAATATGCAAAACAATATAAAAACCAAAAATATCAATTATTGATAACTGAGAGCGTTATAAAGTAGTACTGATATAATAAGTACATAAAATAGTCCATACATATTGAACACCCTATAGATAGATACACGTTATTAATTTATGAAATAAAAATATTTCGGAGGAATAAATCCGAATAATGTTATTCTGATTTCTATATACACAATATAATAATATTATATAATACATAAATAATAAAATTGAATAAGAAAAAAAACAATAGTTATCATCCTTAGCCGAGATGAAGAAACGCCCGAAAATAAAAAAAAACCCATACAAACGTGTCTGGTCATTAAATTGTTGCTGTGTGAAATGTTTGGCCAATTAGAATGGATTTTCATTCTGGCGCAAAGAACACATGCTGTATGTTTATATGTTACTATATTGTGTTCTTATTCTTTTTTTTATGATCTTATAAAAGAAGAGTAGGTAGCTATTATAGCAATATTTTTTACTTTTAAATCTTGAAAATCGGCTTGTCAAATTGATTAATTAAGTTGTAGAATGCGATTCCTAATTGGCTATAGTCCCTGAGACAATGTGAACCGTGTAGGTACAGCCGCATGCAACTGCTATTATAATATAGGTAATATTATATTATTATGTCATCTAGATATATATGAACGAGCACCGGGTTTACAGATTTCACGAGATGCCTAAAATTTAAAAAATAATGAATTCGATAAAAATAAAAAAATAATCTGTAAAGAGGATGTCTCACCTGCAGTGTTGTCCCCATCTTACAACATGGCGATTTTGCGTAAAGCAGAATCAATCTTGTATAGTTAGTTTATTCCATTATAATATTAAAGTAAATTTATCTTAATTGCCAAACTTAAAGCCAAAAGTTAAGAAAATTATTTATGTTTGAATGTTGGTTTTTTTACAGTATATTAATTTTAAAACAACTTATAAAAAATATTAGATAGTAGGTACAATTTAAAAATATAAATATCTTAAAAATCAACCTATATAATATAAGAAAACACATATATTATTCTATTACCTCTAATTAGGTAAGTGTAATATGTCAATTAATTCTAATATTAAAGCTAACAAATCAAAATTGTTTCTGCTGAACACAAATCTGATATTATGTTGTACCTAGGTTTGTGAGACAGAGACAATAGGTACGTAATGCATCGTAAAAAATACAATTTTTATAAATTTAGGTTTGTGACTTTAATGTATGCCACATGTATACTTATTTTTATATTATAATATAGATACGTACCTATATTACATTCGTTTGAGATTAAATTAATAGTGTTTGAGATCATTGCAGACATTGATAAGTTAAGTTACATCCAAATTACACAATAAAATGTCTCAACTCAGATAACTTTTTATTTAGAAAAAAATTGTATTTAAATTGTATAAATATTAATACATAGCTTTGACGCCTCTCAGTTTGATTACCCATGCTTCAGGTTTTTAAGCTATTTTTTCAATGCTAGTGCGACATTCGTAGGTCAGCGATATCACCTGTGTATGAGGAGTATATATAATAGTCACTAGCCAGTTATTTGGTTATATTATTGTAAACCTCCTAAATTCAAATTAGTGGCACCATACCTAACCGTGGTCAAGTCCAAATTATTTTAAAATTATATAGTAGGTATGTAGCAGTTATAATATTAAGTAACATGATTTTATACTTACACGGTCAATTTTCTCATATTTTGATGAATTTCATAAGAACTTTAGTATGTACTTATAAATTAAAGTTAATAGGTCTGTAATCATAAGTAATTAACTAATAACCATTAATTAAAATAAATATTTAACATTTTTACAACTAAATTTATTATGGCATGGCACAATCGATAGGTGATTAAGTTATACCAATCATCAATGACATGAGTTTTTTTCTCTGGCATTTAAAACATATAATTAAATATTTTATCTAAATTAATTTCAATAATTTAATAGTACTTTGAAAATCAACAGTTTCGACCAATCTGGACACAAGCACGGCATATCATGATAGAGTCAAAGTACCCCAGAATTTATTGAAACTCAAAAGACTGCATTTTTGACACTAATTTCTTCTTAACTTTTTTTGTCTGGTTGACTGACCCCTGGATACCAGTTGGTAGTTACATATTAAATAATTGTACATCAGTCTCTGCTGTCCAATCTATATTATTATTTATTCATACAAAATTTGGTTTCTCTAAAATTTTATATAAAACATTATAACAAAATATATTATAATGATATATTGCTTCATTTAATACAACAGTATTTCAGTGCAACTTATTTGTATTTAAATGATATCAGTATATTTGATTACTAAGTTTTTGATATCAATAAATGACAAATTAAATTAATAAATAATTGATAAATTTTTTTTTCACATCCATATTAAAATATTAACATTTTATAATGTTACATATTAATATGTTTTTATTTAGTTCATAATTGTCACATAATATGTTACATACATTATATTTGGGAATTAATAATTAAAATTAAAATATAATTTGGTATAAAACAATTGTTGAAATATGTATAAAAAAAAATTGCACTACAAAAATGTATTATTATAATGTCATTAGTTAACTAGGTTTACAATTCATACATTGATTAAAAATAATCTTATCAATAACTTTAGAATATTTTTTGTGCGTATAGAAACCCATTCAGCCCAAAAACAATATCAAGTACCACAATAATTTTTAAAACTGATACTAAATGTAGGCTAATTAAATATAATAATATATTTTTATCTCAAGTAAAATAAAAATAATTTAAAATATAAAAAGTTAATAAACAAAAATAACTAATTTAAATGAGTTATAAAACTTCAAAGTATAAAACATAATAGTAATAAAATTTAAGATAAAATAATACTGAAAATAAAACTGTAATAAATATATCTTGACACTGCAAGGAATAAATTTTTGGACCATTATGGCAATATTGTTATTGTAATAAAAAAAATAGGTATATGGCCCCGATGAATTGAGCTTTAAAATATTACAATATTGGTATTTCAATAAAAAAAATAATTTACTTTTATTTAACAGTCTTTTTGAAATGATAAAAAATTTTTTTTATACAATTTAAAAAACAGTAATTTTATATAAAAAAATTGCATAGTTAAAATCAAACATGGAAGAAAATCTAGATTAAATTATGTCATTTGTATTAATTTATCAAGATCAATGAGTAAAATGCAGTACAATTTTGCAACAGGATAATATAAAATTATATATGTATATATATAAGATAGATAACCAATAAATGCTGTCAGTTGTTAAAAATAAGCAGATAATAAGACATGTTCTAAAAACTCATTAATACTATAATAGTTATATACAAGGTATGACCAAAAGTAATTACACTAAATTTGTTATACACATCATGGTAATGTGGTACTATAAAATAGTATATCAATAAATAGGTAAATGTCATTGATTTATAAAAATTAATACAAGTATCAACATGATCGATGCTGAAATATTAAAAAACAATGTTATATCAAATTTAAAAAATCTGCATATGAAAAGTTTAAACATTTAATTGCAGAATAATATTTTTAGGTGGTACAAACTATAAAAAAGCTATCATATAGTTGATAAAATTTTGAAAAAACAAACCTCACCTAAGAAAGCAAATGTGAAACGCAAGTACAAAGTAAAAACAATGATAATTTTGTTCGTTGACAGCAGCAGTATTTGAATTGGAAAATAAATAGAAAAGGGATGCAAAAATTTAAAAAAAAGTAGCCGAATATTTAAGTTTCTTATTGAATAGATTCTAATTAGAAGCAGTATGTGTTAAAATATTTTTATAAATGAAGAGGTGACTTCATTCCCCTCCAATTTAAGCACCAAACAGCAGTAAAATTGTTGATTGATAATTTCTACTTTGATGAGTCAGAAGGGATATTTCGGATGATTGGGTGTTTCTATCATGACCTACTCTACTATTCACCATTCATAATTTATTTGTTTTTAGCCAAAAACAAGAAAAATTTTAGAAATGGAAGACTGCAAGACCTCCCAAGGGTCATAATTTGAAGAAAATAACTTGTAATATTTTATATTAATATATATTCTACATTGATAAAAAAAAAAACTAATAGACTTACTTTTGAGACATACCTTGAATACTGTTAAAAAAATAAGTAGTTTATACTCAATTAAATTTGAAGACTAGAAAATACATCAGATCTTGGTCTATGAAGTCACTAATAGTTGCATGTCGAAAATAATAATACATTTAGACAGAAGTTTCAGAGTTCAACTTAAGAACAAATCTATTTGATTTTGGATTGATAACTTCCTCAATAATACTGAAATGGGGAAGCTTATGCACTGTACACAAAAGTGAAATATCATTTTGGCGTAGTTGAAACACAGTTCCGTCTTTGAGTGCTCGAGTCAATAATTCATTACAAATTAATGACCAGGATTGAAGTGATTTTTGTTCCTTTTCATTCTAGAAAAAAAATAATATAAGAATATGTATGTAGAAAACTACAATGACAAAAATATTTAAATTAATTAATCCAACAAATTACTTGTAACACAGGAGATGCACTCAAGTAAGGTTCCAAAAATGCTTTTGGTGAAGCATCATGAGTTAAACATAAAGCAAGGTGAGACAAAATGGACTCTACTGTATGCCTTGGCTGTTGCCTGGTTACTCTTAAATACTTTTGAAGAGATCGTGCAATAGTTGGAAAAACGGCTTGAGCAGCTTCATATGGATCCATGGCAGAACCACCTCCTTAAAACATAAAATTAGTTCCTTATAACTTATATCCATTATGCAAAATAAAATATGTCGCGATATAAAATATAAAATAATTACCAGGATCATGATGTGATCGTTTAACATGGGTGAATGCTTCTTCGGCAGCTGTTAAAAGTCTGGCTCTTCGCTTTTTAACTCGTCGTTCATAGTCATGTTCTTCGTAGAATCGTTCGTTATGACTTGAGTCACGACGTCTAGCATGGCCATTCATTGTACTCCTTGATTGACTCATCTGGAGAGTGTTACTTCCAATACCTTCAATATCATAAAATTTAAAGCTGGAAGCATTTTTTTTAGATTTTGATACTGGTAAACGCTCTAAGTATGGATTGTATATGGAAAATTCAGTATAATATCGTTCAAGAACCCAAACAGCAGCTCGCTGAATGCTTAATTGACCAATAGGATATGATCTACTTTCACCATCAGGACTCCTTACAACCTATAATTTATTATAAGAATGATAAGATATTACATAATAAAGATATAGAATGCAAATTAATTAATTGTTGTCATTACAACTTTATGTATTTATATTTATTTTCCTATAATCATTAGAACATATAGGTGGGATAACATTGGCAACAATAAATATTATCCCTACTTAACTGTGTTGCTAAAAAGTTTCAAGAAAGATACAAAAGAATTATTATAATTAGAGCCCAGAAATTTATGCACTAAAAACTAATGAAATATGCATGCACTTATGCGCTTAAATATGCCCTTATATTTTTAAATATATAAATATAAGGAAAAAAACATTATTATACTACTTACAATTTTTATTCAAATTTCTTTGACAGGTAATTAAAAAATTATTAATTAATATATATTTTTAAACATTGCAATTCACAATCAATGACTGATAAATTTTCAAATTTAAACAACCACTAGTTATCTGCCAACATATTTTTGTACACCAAAAAGCTCTGATCCATGTCAAATGAAGAAATTGGCACGTATTTGAAATATAGTATATATATATAAGATATGTATATATATATATAATCTTATATAATATATAAGATCATCACAAGAAATATCTTTAGGTAAATTATCCATTGTGATTTCTTCTCCCAGCATAATTTTTGAAATTTTGTTTAGTATTTTGAAGCCCA
The DNA here is from genome assembly GCA_014851325.1 of Pentalonia nigronervosa. Lineage (NCBI taxonomy): Eukaryota > Metazoa > Arthropoda > Insecta > Hemiptera > Aphididae > Pentalonia > Pentalonia nigronervosa. Next base: position 52,563 of record JACXSJ010001567.1, read on the forward strand.
GATTCTTCTCAATAACTTGTTCAAATATTTTATAAATTATAATGCATTTGGAACATTTTATTGTATTTAATTTATTTTTTACATTCTCCACTATTTTTATTGTGTCAGTTAAAAGAGTTCTCCGAGTTTCTAAACATGTAATAGCCGTAGCTAGAAATCCATAATTTGTATAAATAAAAGCTAAATTTGATTCTAAATCTATTTCTGACATCATTTTTTTAACTTTTCTAATGGCTAGCACTTCATCAGCATCTAATAAATGTATGACTTTTTTAATTGCATTAAAATTTTCACAATAGTACATTGCAGCTTTTAACCAGGTTCCCAACGCATAATGATAGGAGAAGGAGGCAATGGTGTTTCTGAAGCTTCTTATGGGAACAATTCAACACGAGCTGGCGCCTTTAAGAACACTGTCTTCATATTCGAAATAATTTCGCCAATTTTTGGAAATTCTGCAAGAATTTTCTCGCATAGACAATGCAAACCATAGGCGAGGCTGGTTATATGTACCATTTTAGAATGGAATGCTTGAATAGATTTTGCAGCTTTCACAATATATGGTGCTGCATTGGTTACAAATAAAATAACATCCGTCATGGTTAATTCCATTTGGCCACAAAGAAAAAAGTTTTCTATCAAATAATTTACTTATTGTCGAGTGGTTGGCTTTTTCTAATACTTCCGAAGCAAGTAAAAAAATTTTACCTGGTCCGTCCGTTAGTAAGGTTCCAATTATCACATTCGCCACATAACACCCCTCTGTAACAGTTGTCTCATCTATAAACACCCAGATTTTTTTATTAAGTATTTGACTTATTTCATTCACCGTATCTTCGTAACAATCGTTGACATATGTTTTCTCAGTGTAGATACAGATGGTATATCTTTATTCATGTACTTTTCAAGGAATCAACGTAGATGAGGATTTCCTAATTTTTCTAATGGAATATTTGATTTTAAGAATGCTTCACATAAATTCTTAAAAAAGTCAGATTTTCGTGTTGGAGTAGTAATTAGCTGTTGTGTGGTATTTTTATTTTGACGATTAGAGGCTCTTATATGTTTCTCAGTACTTAAGTACTAAATGACACTAAATCGTTTTTACCTTGACTTCGCGTATCTTACAAAATAATAGACTCCTGTCGAACGCGAAAATATATTCACCGAATTCAGTAACGTAATTTTTACCTTTATTGGTAGCTGATATTTTTACTTTCGACATTTTAACACAAGTTAATCAAAAAAGACGGACCTCGATATTCACTCACGGAAGACGTCGAACAATATCAACGAGAAATTGACTGCATTCTATAATTTTACAAAATGACGAAAGAATCATGTTATTGTAATAATCCCAAGAATAGAAAATATCAGCACTTTTCTAAAAATAAATATATTTAATTGAAAATATATTGTGGAATAACCGTTATCTGGACGCCGTGCGACGCGCTGCCAATACAACTATATTAAATAATAAATAATTTGGTATTGTTTTATTTTTTTATCAATAGGACATTTAGAAGTAATTTACTTATGAATTACATAACATTTGACTCTAAAGGTGCGTCCACATTTGAGCAAATTTGTGTGTGCGTTGTATTTTAAATTTTGACGAACACGCGTGCGTCAAAAATTAGACATGTTTGGACCGGGCGAGACATGCTTGTGCGTTGCGTATGTGTTCGCGGCGCACAACGCACACGATCCGAACGGTTGTCGGTCTCCGGGTCAAGATCAAACGAATTTGTGTTGTGCGGGCGCTCAGTTTGGACGACTTTATTTTATCACGCAAATTTTGTTCGCACGCGGCGCGCTCATAGTGAATAGTACATCTAACTTTGATATTTTTTCAATTATAAATTCAATTTTATTTATCAATGGAGTGGTGCCAAGATGATTGTCTCTTGCTTATACAAGAGTACGGAAAACGTACTCTGTTATGGGATTCAAAAGACCCATATCATTTTTTTATTTAACAACTGGTGAATAACTATGAATGCTGCGGCTCTTTTTTTTTCTTAATATAATCTCATTCATAATGACTGAGATTTTTAAAAATAAATAATAAAATAAACTAAAAAATATACAAAAACCGCGGGTACAAACTACACAGTTAGTAGGTACACTAAGTACAGAATGTTACTACAACACAATGTTTTGTAATTTTGCAGCGCACCGCCTGAGCGTCAAAATACGACGCACGACGCACGACGCATAGAAACAAAATTAAGGTGAACAAGTATGCGTCGAAAATAAAATACAACGCACACACAAATTTGCTCAAATGTGGACGCACCTTAATATGCAGTTAATAACAAAAAAATTGTAAAATATGCAATTATATGCAAAATAATATGTTTATTTGGATTTGTTTAAGTATAATTAAAATTTATAGCTGATCTAGCAATTTTTTAGTCCATTCAGTAAAAACATGCAAATTCATGAACTTCCGGGCACTAATTATAATTATTTTATACTACAGTTCAAGTGGTATTTTCTATTACCACATAAAATAGTACTATATCGCAGAAATTCATTAAATCTTGTAGCCAGTCTAAATTTAACTTACTAAACACATAGATTATTTTATTAAAATTATAAGAAATTATATTAAAGAAATAATATTTTTACTTTTATAAAATACAGGAATGGGCGTTTTATATAGATAACTGAAGTCATTTTTAAAAGGGGATCTATTTAAGTGCTTAAACTCATTAATTTGAAAACTTTTAACACATACCTAATATAATTTGATATCATAAAGCATTTTTGAAAAACAATTGTATTATAAAAAAAAGGTATTGTTATAACTTTTTAAATTTTTTTATAACAATATACTTTTTAAATTTCATATTCCGAAGCCATATATTTTTAGAAATACAGTAAGTCCATGTTTAACATTGTTTCGCTATGTCGTAGAATTTTAAACTCTTGTGTTCCGTTTAACAATTCAACAGCTTTAGTATAAACTACAGTCATTATTAACACCAGATTGTATGTAATAAGTATAGTGCACTTGTAGTTGTAACAGTTTCTTCACATAATGCGGTTATCAATTTTATTCACAAGCCTATCATACCCGGCTTACTTAGTGGACAGGAGTCGTCACCTGGATAAGCAATGTTTCTCAGGGTGGCGGGTAAAGTTATACCCCCAGAACGTGGCGAGACCTGGATCCCGGGGTGGTCTGCAAGTTGTTGTACACAGTATCTATTTTTAATACATAGGTTTGCACAGAATCATTGCACCATCTATGTGTTTTAGTATTTAATGATAGTCACCTGGCACAATCCAGAAAGGCAGTGTTTCCGAGATTTGCAATCATATTATATATAAGTAATATTTTATATTCATTATTAATTTCATTTAATCAGTAAGAAGGTTGTTTAACGATTTGTCCTGTCTTGCACTATACTGTTGTCACGCATTACTTATTAATAATAGGTTATTATTATTGACAGGAACAGATTCTAACAATGTGAAGGTAAACTGTCTCACTTAACATTGTGTTTTCTAGGAACTTAACCTCTTCGTTAACCAAGGACTTACTGTGATAGATAAAATATAAAAATTGAATTTTGAACAAGTTTTGTTTATTTTTTATAAAATTATATAATTTAGTTATATAACTTATAAGTCAGGCTTAGATTCCATAAAAATAATGACTATAATCAATAATGGCAATTCGATAACATTTGCAAATTCTATAAATGTATTTAGACAGTGTGGTAATAGGCAATGCCTGTTTCAAGATGAGCCAATGTTATTTTAATTATTTAATATATACCTTGATGTAGAAAGCTGGCTGAAGATGTCTTATTTCCATTAACACTATGGCAACATAATGAATACAAAGTAGACAATCACATAAGGACGAAGAATAGGACACCAAAGCACGATACTCGAGCAAATCTTCACCTGTAGCTGTGGCTCGTACTCCTAAAAAATGATATATTCCATAAAATACATTTTATATTTTACAACTTAATAAATAGAAAAAAAAATTATTGATATTCATAACATATTATACTATATAACTTTTAACATAAGATGGAAAGAGGAGCATAGGTGTTTCCTATAACTTATTTAATATTTATATAATTTAAAGAGCAAGATTAATTTTTTTTATCAGCCTCTTTATATTATATTTCTAGTATATTTGGACAATTAAAATCTGTAATTAAAAATCACTATCAATAAATTACCATTAATAATATTTGCTACAGGCATTACTAACCTTTAGAAAAATACTAACACTACATCTGAAATAAATTTAATAAATAATTATTTAATCCACTTTTATAACAACTCATAAAATATAAGATACTAGGTATTCAGCTTACAAAATAATGCAATAATTAAATGTTTTAAATTTAATCTGTGAACATTTTTAATACAATTTCTTATAAAACTTTAAACTTCTCCAAATTTTATGTTCAAGTTAATAATAAGGAATATAGTATTTTTTTTTATAAATAAAACATTGAAAAGCATTATTACTTAAAAATATTTTGAAAAAATGTTATTTTATATTTATTATAATTATAGAAAAAAAGATATTTCAAATTTCTTAATTTTGAGAATACATATTATATAACTAACAATTATGTAAAAGTTAATTTATAAAATAATCAAAATCAAATTTTACCCTCTGTGACTTGAACAACATAAAAAAGCCAAAAAATACCACAGCAAATTGACACTAATGCTAAGACAATAGCTCTGAAAACATGAATACGAGGCATGGTTGCTTTCACAGGACGTAGGAAAATTGCCCATGATGCCACAGCCAACAAAAACATTTTGAATGCCAGTGAAACTAACACTCCTTTACATTCTGCGCCACAATTTAATAGAGTTTCTCTTTGTTGAGGGCTAAGATTTGTAGCTGCAGGACTAAAAACACCTAAACAACAAAACAATTTATAACATTAATTTGATATATTTATATAATTCTAGTGTGATAATTATTGTTTTTATTTCTGCCAATATTATAACTCAACGATTATTTTAATTACGACTTATGAAATTATGCTTGATGCCTTAGATTTCATTGAAAGATAATTAATACCTAGGTATTAAAAGTTTAAACTAATGTATTATATATAAATGAGGGTAAACATGGATTGTAGGAGTAAACACATATGAATATTAATTATGAAAAATTTACCTAATTTTGGTAAAACTAGCATAGCTAATGGGCTAAGAAAAGCGACTAGAGATAAAAGCCCAGTCAATGTAGTAGCTATATAACGATGGCACAATATTGGAAAAGCACTTTTTTGCTCAGTATCTGGCCATAGAGCACCCATTTCTTCCATTGATCCAGACTGCACTGAAGTATTACCGGTAATCGCAGTAGTGTTTTCACCCCAATTTTCATCCTATAAAAGCGTAGTAAAACATTGAAAATCAACATTTTGATAATATATCATTGTTACTTAACAATAATACAATGAAGTTTTATAAAATATTGTTAATAATAATGCAATTTTAAAGAAACACAAAATTAACAATATGTTATTAATGTTTATATTAATGTTTATTAAAGGATGAGTAAATGTTTAAAATAATAGAAAGTTTTTGAAAACAATGCAAAGTGAGGTATTGGGCAAGTTTTCTAATATATCAATAATTTCATAACAATATTAATATTGAACTGACTTAAAGATACCTATATTTTAATAAATAAATACATTTTTGTAAGCAAATATAATAAGTATTAACTAATACTTAAATAATCAAAGACAAATAAAATATAGTAATTATTATAATATTATGTTATAAAACCAATATTAATAATTACTTGAGGTAATATTTGCACTTCAACAACATCTTGTCCATCTCTTGTATCATCTAACATCACAGTAGTTTGGTACGGTGCCATAGCTGTTTCGTATGGATTATTTAAGCTATCAGAATATTTGCGAGCAGCTCGAGTATTGTTTCTACATATGAAGGCGTTAAAAATAATTTAGAACTATAAGATGTGAATTAAGAAACGAAAAAACTTACTTATAACTGTTTGATCTATGATTTGTACCAGATTTTAATGAGTGACTCTTATATTTGGATTTGGAACTGTACTCACTCATGGACCTTATAGACTCGGTGTCCATAATGACAACCCAACGTCTTGCTCATCACCTGTTAACAGTAAAACTAAAAGATGACAAACAAAAATCTTAAGAAAATGAAAAGAAATCTCACACGTAGTTGAATATTAAACGTACATTCTAAAATTAATTTCTAGGTAGTATTGTTGTTAATATTTAAAAACGACAAGACAATAAAACAATTCGACTAATATTTATTGACTTAAAGAACTAGTTGGTATATAAAAAATAATAATTACCCTTTGTTTTCAATCATCATTCGATCGTAGTCAGTGCACGGCGCACTTAAACACATAATTTGTTGTTGTACTCGTAACTATTTTCAATTTTGTTTACATCTAGTGATGATAAATTATGTATCTTGTCCACACTCCACAGTCGTACAGTGCTATGAGCGTATAATGACCCTAAAGTACGTGACGATTTTACGATTGATATCTTTTGTAGGTTATGTCTGTGGTAAAGACATTTCGCGTTGCATCTACTGACACCCTGCTGATAACACATAGTCACAGGAACCATCCCGAAACTGTGACATTTATTGTGACAACTATCATAACTCATAACTCATAAGCATAGGTTAAAGAATTCCGATGATAATTCCCATAAGGCATAAATCATAATTCATAAAAATGTCATAATATTATTATCTTTTTAATTTTTACATCATATTTCACAACCAGTCTTGTAAAAAATACTTTTAAAATTGTATTAAATACAGATACAAATTCATTGACTCAAAAAGTATAAATACACGACAAATACTTTTATGAATAAATATTTAAGAACAAATACAAATACGTTTTCAAATACTTTTGGATTCTGAGCGAAGCAAGTCTGTCATCACTTTTTGGGACAATAAAAGTGCTTCAATTTTCAACATCGGCATCTTTTTCCTATAGAAAAATGAATCTAGTTGGTACTTGTGGGGAAGAGAGTCAGAAGTAAAAAATTCCCAATAGTTTTCAACCACGTCGGGAAAAATAACAAAAAAATTAAGGAAAAAACGGGAATTTTTACGCAAGGCTAATTTTTGACAAAATCGATTTTGTTTTTTGGTGTACCTAAATCAAGAAAAAAAAAATACAGATACGTGACATTACCACCAAATGTTTATATAAGTATTTTCTATACATAAAAAAATTTTTAATATATTTTGAATTTTTTGAGCTATTTATAGGCATAATAAATTTTCTGTTTTTTATTATTGTCAATGAAAATTTTTTCAATCTGTCAAAAAAAACTTGAAAATTTAAAGTTGTTAAAATAGCAGTTCAAAAATATTAAAATAGATAGGCACACATACATACACTTTTTTTATAAGTATTTAAAGTTCAAATTTTGACCAAAATTCATCAAAATATCGAACATTTGCAAATAGTTTTTTAGTTAAAAATGTAAAAAAATTTCATTTTTTATAACTAAGGATTCAAAATTTTAAACAAAGTTTCTCGTAACCTAAAAAATATATTTTCAAGGTTGATCTTTTTTAGACATTTTAAGTTCAAATTTGGACGAAATTAAATATTTTAAAAACGATGTTAGTTATTTCGTTTTAATTTAAAAATATTTTTAGTGGTGCTTAAAACTTTTAAAGTATATAAGTATATTTTATACACTCAATGACATTTTCAATTGCAATGTTTTTTCCAAAAATTAATTCAACCTATTGTATTATTTATAATAAAATGAATTATTTTAATAGCAATAATATTACAAAATACACTTAGTTATGTAGGCTGACAGACCGTTTTTGCTTAAAATCGTTTTTCATGTTCAATGATTTATATCATTGAATTCAAATTTAATACATTCATTACAGTAGCCCCACTCGACATTCACTGTACAACAGATCGGTACCTACTTGCTGACCTTTTTATATTATTTAGTGGGTAAAATAATTAATTTTGTAATTAATTACTAATTCAGCAACGTATTTAGGAATTGTTTAAGGGAGGGGATAAGACATATTGAATTGTATACATAAAAATGGAAAGCTGTACCATTCAATTTCCAAATGTTTACTTAAAAGTATTTGATTTCCAAATACTTTTAAGATAGTACTTAAACACATTTACACAAATAGTTTAAAATACTGCTCACATCATTCTACCACTAAACTAAAAAAAAAAAAACGGAAAAAATTATCTTTAATTAGTTCAATTTGTGTTAGAAGTTTTATGTACATAATATTACAATCCATATACATGTGATTTCTATTACAGTAATTTGTAAGACAATTCTTAAAGAATAGAAGAAGTTTTAAATTTTTTTTTTTAAACTCCTAAATTAAAAAAAAAAATTTAGATATATTAAAATGCTGATTTCCATTTGTAGCTATATTTGAATATTATAATATTTTATAATAAGTTAGGTAAAGAATGGTATTTAATTATTTTTAATTTGTACTAATTTATTTATATAATATTATTTTATAAGGATTAATAGGTAGGTACTTATTTATTTTTTGTGTGGGTTAATACAGAATATTTTGTTTTATGATTTTCAATTTGCAATTAACTGTGGTATACAGGTATAATTAGTTTTGTTTTGTTGTTAGTTTTATAACTATTTAATAAAATACTTAAATATAGTAAGTAGTTTAATAAATTAGGTACAGTGAAGTAAAGGCTATATAAATATACAATTTTTAACTTAAATACCTACCATAGACATGCACAGAATTTTGATTCAGGTATGTCTACATTTTATATGACCAGTGACAACCTGTCCTTCCGCATTAGTCACACCACAAAAAAAAAAATATAAATTTCATCACTAAAGAGCATCCAATCTTTCTAAGTTTATTGCAACCCGAAACTTGGTTTTATAATAATACTGAGATTAGTAATTTTAGTTATAACTTAAAATAATAATTTAAGATTCCCAGAAATTTCGGGTGGGCTGCTAAAAAAAAGGTTCAGGTGGGGTTACAGCCCAATCAGCCATATCCGTACGCACGCCTATGGTATCAACTATATTTTTAATATACTATTGTGTATTCTCCTATTTTATATTTTTATTTCTTTTTCATATAGTATTCAAAAGTTTTAATAATATTATATACAATACATAAATATATTGTATATGATTAATGAAAAACAATGTTTAATGTATTTACCTATTATTATTAAAAAATATGATATTATTGAGAATATATTATGTTAAAAAGAGTGTTACATCATTTATTACTGATTATTAAGTAAACAATAACATAAATAATTTTGGTAGGTGATAATTCATAGAACAGTTAAAAATTTAGAATATTTAAAGCATAATCATTGAATGTTTAATGTTTGTTGATAAGAGGCTTTTTTTCCTAGATTCAATAAAAATCTATAGTAAGGTAACCTATAGATCACTGGGTCCTATTAAATACCTTAGTAGTTAGTACTACAGTACACATTTCAATACGACAGTTGTATAAAACATATAATTTATATAGTATTATTACTATATTCTTAGTACAAGGGGCTTAAGCTTAAGAGGGCTGTCAGTCACAGGACAAGACCCTAGGCCTCAAGCTTTTAACTAAAGTTTTTGGCCTGATTTTCGAAAAAATAAATTGGAATATTGGTAATATAATATTATTTTATAGTAATTAAAATTGTATGTTTTAATACAGAAAATTCTTAAAGCATATAATATGTGATGATGAGGTAAATATAGTAGTACACAAAACTAAATAATGCAGTAATACTTTTAGAAAATCCTAAAGCTTCTTTCGTTCCATTCACATGCTCATAGCCATAATTTGTTCCACTGAGATATGCTATTATATCATATCCATAATCCATACCAGCAGCTTCTGAAATTTGCAAGGCTGGACAAATTAACTAATTTTTTAACTCGTTAAGTTAATATAGAAAATTTTTAGTTAAGTTTAAAGTTAAAAGTTAAAAGTTAATTTGAAAAAAAGAGTAATTTAACTTAATTAAAGATAAGTTACTTTTTTTTTATATAAAATTAATTATTATATCTTTTTATTAAAGCTTAACACGTAACATAATATAATGGAGGTCTTACTATTTTTTAAAAATGTATGTAATTGTATTAATTACAGTAGATTTTTACATACTTCAATCAATTATAAAATTTATTAAAACCCATATGATTACCCCTATAGTCCTACCAACGTTTCTGTTTAATAATAATATTATATAAATAGATTTTCTGTGAATTAACAATTAAAATATAATTTATTACTTATAACAACTTAATACTATACAGTATACATTATATTAAACCTTTTCGTTATTTATTCGTAACCAAGTACTTATTACGTTATTTTAAGACCTATTGAAATCTCAAATACAGAAATAATCCGAAACACTTGCGACAGTTTACAATTTAGAACTTATTTAGAATATAAAATAAAATAACATAAATAGTATTTGGTTTTTGAGATAATAATTATTATTTTTTTGCATAAAAATAAGTTATAAAAATCAAAATATAATTTTAAATCTACAAAATTTATATTAGGAAAAATAAATAAATTAACTCAGTAAGTTAGAAAATAATTATGAAAATAAAAGTAACTCATTAAGTAATTTAAATTTAACTTTTTAACTCGTTAATGTTCAGCCTTGAAAATTTGCGTAACATCATGCGTAATAGCGTTTCACCATTGGGCACAGTCTAAGATATATTTTAGTCAGTGGTAATACACTAATATTTTATGGATTAGAATTTCGAATAAAGGCGGCGGTGGTGTACAGTGTTACCATTTCATGAGCGGGTACCGCTGGCACCGGCGCTCCGACTCGCGATTTTTGTCCGTCACCGGGAACAGCCACGGCCACCACTACTACCTGTCGTCCAGTAGAACCTGTCCCCTCCACCGCCTTAGCACAAGACCCTTTAGATACGCACATATACGCGCACAACTTAACTCTATTATACATATATTTGAATGTATATATATTAATAACATTATACATAATATATGCATATATGTATATCGGTCCGACGTTACCCGTCGTCCCGTCCCGTTTTTTCGTACGGGCCCGTCCCACACCGACCGATTACCATTTTAGGTCATTTACCAGTGCATTATCGCCCAGCGTCGTATACCTATTCCGGACTCTGCAATAATTATAATATAACTTCGGCCGCCGTCAGTCGCTTACACCACCACCGCCCGTTCACGAGGACGACAACGACGACGACAAAGTACAAACATTAATCATCCGGCGTGCTTATATTTCGGTCAGTGAACGCTAGACGCGATAATATTATTTATTATTATTATTATTACTATTACTGTTATTATTGTTGATTTGTTATTCACAATCGTCATTTACTATCGTCCATCCCTTTGGCACCACGCGACTGCTCATTCCTTGAGACTGGTAATACGTGTCCCCCGTTGACTGAACACCCGTTCTGTTCGCCACTCATTAACTTCCTGACTGATTTTGGGTGTTGTCATTGACAGCTGTTTAGCAGCACATCTATCCATCCATGGTCTTGTTGTAATCAGTTACCTTTTAGTTCTAGCTCGACAGAATTGCGAGTCTCCCTTTGCACTACACCGTCTCTACCCCATTTGTGTTGTTTTTGTGGCTAGCTCCCAGCTAGACAATTCACACACTTATAGGTAGATACATTTTAGTCCTATTAAAATGTATGTGTGTTATCAATATTTCTTAGCACCAAGTAAGAAGGTACATCGTGTTTATCCCTGTAAAATATTTTGAACACACTTAATGTGATTAAATTATACAATCTAAAGTTGAACCTATATTGTGTTACTGTTGTTTTTATTAATTTATTGTTACTATAAATTTTACTGAAATAGGTTGTCTATTTAAATAGTTGTAAACACAATGCCATTAAATGATAATACAGTAATTTCTAATTAATTTCTGTGACAATAGCTCAAATGTGTGATCAATTAATATAATATGTCGTCACATCCAGTTTTAACTTAATATATAATTTATTGTATTAACTAATATTTTTGTTTTCAGTCCAAGAACATTTAAATAGATGCACTATTGCTGATTATTGTAACATATAAAATACTTGGTTTATTTTATTGACATGGAGACTACACCTACCGTGTCAGAAGAACCTTCTGTTGACAAGACTACTCAGGTTAGTACAATTTATTGTAAAGTTTTGGTTGTAACTAGTTTTATATTAATTATAATTTATTTTGCAGCCAAGTAATCAAAAAGATACCTCATATGTGTCCAGTACAGTTACGGAATCCTCGCCCAAACAAACAGATGCTGTTGATAGCATGACATCTATAGCCATTCAAGCTTCTGAGCTTGACATAGCAGATACAAATCATTTGCCTAATGATAAGAACCGTAAAAAAAAAGATCGTCATTTAGCTCAAGCATTGAAAACTGTTTTGAATAGTATGAATTCTTTAAATACACCAGAAGAAAAACTAGCAGCATTATGCATAAAGTATGCAGATCTGATGGAAGAAAATACTAAGCTTAAAGTAAATTAAACTTTAAAAAATGTAGAAATAGCAACTTAAATTTTTTTTTTAAAAATGTATTAATTTTTGTTTTTTTTATTTTATGAATATTAGACTGCTTATAAACAAACCGAAAAAAGAGTATCTCAGGCGCTAACAGAGCGTGATATAGTCAGAGGTGAAATGAATAAAGCAGTTATGACAAGAAGTCGATTGGAGAGTTTGTGTAGGGAATTGCAAAAACAAAATAAATCAATAAGAGTAATAATTAAAATTATATTTATATATATTATTAATTAAAATAATACTTTTTTTTTTCAGGAAGAGAGTCTGAAACGTGTCAAAGAAGCAGAAGATAAACGCATGGAAATGACAAATAAATTTCAAAATACATTAAGTGAAATTGCTTCAGTCATGCAACAAAATAGTGAGAAAAACAACAAGCTTCGAGATGATAATTTGGATATGTCTTCTAGGCTTAAGAATGTGTGTGAACAGTATGAGCTTAGAGAACAGGTAAATGGAGCTGTAAGCACATAAAAGTTTATTATTATTATTATTGTACAGTTTTAACTAGGAATTAATTCTTAGTATAGAATACTTGTTAATTGTTGTAGCAAGTAGTTAAGTTAGCTAAACAAATTGAGCTTGAGACCCAATTATGTGATGCTAAGCTGGCCAAAGCAAATATGGAAATCAGTGTAGAACGAGAAACTATTTTAAACGAGAAGACTCATTTATTAAAGGTTTTTATCAGTTATTTGATTTTGCTTATAAATTTAATAAAACTATGTTAAATAATACATTTTATTTTTCAAAAGGAAATACGATTATATCAAACCAGAATCGAGGAAATGCAGAATACTGAAATAGACTTGCGAAACCAAATTTCTCTATATAATGAAAAATATGAAGAATTTCAAAATGCTCTAGCAAGAAGCAATAAAGTTTTTGCTGGCTTTAAAGGAGACATGGAATTAGTGAGTAGAACCAAAAAAATGTATTTATATATATATATACGCTTAATTTGTTTTAAATATAATTTTTTTGTTCACAGATGTCAAAAAAAATAGTTAAACAAGAAAAAGAGTCTGCTAGTTGGAAAATGCGCTATGAGCGCTGTCAGCAACTTTTAGATGAAATGACCACTGAACGTACTAGAATGATAAGTGATTTGTCTGTAGCAACTCGACAATTGAGTACCTTACAAAAATTATGCCGAACTCTTCACTCTGAACGACAAGCACTTTTATCTAAGTTAGAACATGGGAAAAAAATGCCAGAATTGCCACCAGATATTATATCTGGTGAAATGACTGAACGTTTTACAGAAGTCAGCATGTGTGCTATGGCAGAGTGGTTTGCACGCACAGATAATACAAAATCTAAACGTAAATAAATATAATTTTTTGACCAACTTTGTACTTATGTCATGTTCACATTTTAGCGGATCAGTCAAAAGAGACTCTACAGTCAGTCATTGAAAATCAATTGAAACTGGCCAATGACTCGTCCGAGCAGCAACCAGTTATAAATGGAGATGATATGTCACCAGAATCTCCTTCATCATCTCAATCACATTTGTCAGATGAACCTGCTTATGATACTGGTGTAAGCAGTAGTTCGTCGGTTAATGGAGACAAAGTAGAATGTATTGTTGAAAATAATGTTGAAAGCAAGTCAGTTGATGAACAAGAGCCCAAAAAGGTTGACATTAAAAAAGCCAAGGTAATTATAATTATTTATATTTCATCTTTTATTAGTCCTTTGTTGTTATTTTTTTTTATTAAATATGAGATAAAAGTCAAGAGACATCAATCTTAAATAACTGTATATTTATTAAGTACCTAATATAGTTACTTCTAGCTCTATATAAAAATAACTTTTGGATATTAAAATAATAATATTTGTACTTCACTATATTTTTTCTTCAAAACTTCATTAAATTTTCTTAATAAACATTTGTCAAAACTCTTAATATCATTATAGTACAACAATATAATAGCCTGATACAGTTTTAATATTAGAGCCTTTTTTACTATAATATATTATTGCAACAACAACAAACAAAACACATATAGTAAACTCTCGATTATTTTCAAAATAGGGTTGCATTGCAACCACAAATAAGTAAATTTCATATTTAGTTCACAAAATACAAATTGAAACATAAATGCTATTATGTTATTGAAAAAATTATAATATGTAGTATTTAATAGTATTTAAAGAAAATTAGATAAGTTAAGTTTTATTTTTTTTCAACATTCATATACTTAATATATAAAACATTCACATTTATTTTTTCACAAAAACATGTATTGCATACTCAATCACTATTTTTAATACTGTACAATAGTACCAGGGAGTATCATAAATAATCCTTAAAACGGTTAATCCACAATGCAGTTAATTCACTTGTAGATAATCAAGAGTTTACTGTATTGTAATTGCCTTATTGAAAACATTTAATATTATTATCTCTGTTTGGTTTCTTCTAAATATCACAATTATTATTAATTAATAATTTTTGAAACAATCTACAGTTACAGAATCACTTTTTTCTATCATAACTAGCGATACCTAGAATTATGTATTACCTAGTTTGTTTTTAAATAAAATTATTAACTTCCTAGTGTGAGAAGTAATGTAGTATTGTGGAAACACTTGTTATAGTGTTAACATCGATAATAAAAAAAAAAATAAAACAATCTTAATTTAAATATCTTATTATGTGCAATATTATCAATTTTTTTTAATTTAATCATTATTATTGAAATTAAACATTCTAGTTTTTTTTTAAAGGTGTTCATTTTTAAATTTGAATACTTTATTATGGATTCAGTAAGTACCTTAAATTAACATGCCACTTTGTTAACCATTCATCTAAAATACGTATTGAACTTTACTACTGAAAAAAAAAACTACCTGTGTATCTTATACAATGCCAAATGTAAAAATAAATCAACTGTACATTACTCGCCTCACTGCTATATTTAATTTTGTCAATTGAATGTTTCAGGAAACTCAATCGAAACGGAAGGCTAAGAAAACGTAGTAATTTTTATCTTTCTTTAACATGTAGTAGTTCACTAATACTAAATATATGAGTTGAAACTGCCAACTGTATCTGTGAAAACAGTGGATGTTTCTTATAAGCAACATTTTTTTTATTGTTTTTTTTTTCAAGCCATTATTTATCTAAAGATTATTACCTATAATCGTTTTTAATTTTTAATTAAATTAAGCTATGTATTGAATATGTGAAAACAAAAATTCTATTATTAATTATTATAATGGTATTAATTTACGTGTTGTAATTATTGTAATATCAGTTATCATTTATTTATAATATAGCTTTGCCAATTTTGCTTTTATTGTAAAATGAAAAAAAAAAATAATAATAAAAAATATATTATCTAAACAATTAGAAATTCTTTTCCTTTTATAAAATTATTAATCATGTGTTTTTAAATGGTGCCAAAAACTATTTAAAATATAATATATGTAAAAAATATCCTATATTTTATTGAATGACCTCATATTACAAAAATTGTTCTTAAACTATTTTCTTTTTCACTTATTTTACTTTTCTATTTAAAATTTAAAATGTTTGTTATTTGTATTTTAAATGATTACCTATGTATTCTTAATTTTGGCAATTTAACAAAAATTTAGCTTTTGTTATAATTTTGCAAAATTATTACATGTCTAATAGCTGATCCAGAAGTGATTAAAAGGGAGGAAAATTTTGTTTTTTATTCATAATTTAAAATTATTTCTACATAACTCGACCCAATAGGATGGGTCAGTTAATCATCCCGAATATCCAATCCCCTGCCCCCTATTAAATTGATCTTTTCAAACAGCTGGGTAGTGTTTAAAGAAAAGGATAACTATATCTAATGAACTAATTTAGTTATTAATAAGTAATAATATCATAACTTGTAATATACAATTCAATCACTCTCATGGTAGAAACTATAAATTAACCAATTATCAATGTTGATAAGATGATAACCCATCTGATACACTGATCAAAAATTGAATTAAATTTTATTTTATCTGTACTGATCAAGTGTATCTGAGTATTTTATTCTACTCTGTTGTGTAACAAAGAAAAGGCATTTTCAACATACTGCAGAATACATGTATTTTGTAATGAAATTGAAACTACAAATTATCAGTGAAATTTGAATAATAAGTTTGCCAATTAAACTAGATTCTCAAAGCTTAAACTGTTAGTGAGTTCCTATAGTAATTGAGTTAAAAATATTAATTTTATCTTTTTATTAGTCTAATTGTACAAAACATTCCTATAAACTGTTAGTTATACAAATTTTCTACAAGGGACTGACCTGTAAACATATTTTTTTTTCACAACAACAGTTGTATACAATTAATAATTGTATTCTAAAAAAAAAACAGCCCTAGTAATTAAAAACATAATAATTAAATCATACAATAATAATTATATTTATTATAAGTTTATAACATACATTCTACTTGTAGTAAAAATTTGTAATTTACTTATATATAATTCTAATTAAAAACTGAGCACTTATATTTTATTTAAATAAAAATTCAATAATTCAATATTAAGTTGCTTAAGCTAGAGATCAAATGTAAAAAAAAGGGGGTCAAGTGGGTATTACTTTTCTGTACATTAGGTATCGTGTGAGTCGCTATAATGGATATGTTAAATTTGAATTCAATGACATAAAACTTTATATCCAAAAAACGTTTTTGATTAAAAATGTTCTGTCAACCTATGTTTCTACGTACATTTTATAATATTTCTATTAAATAAATAAATTAATTTTACTATTAGACTTAAGTAATGATTGAATTAATATTTACCAAAAAAATTACATTTGAAAACATTATTGAATGTATAAATATTAAATAATAACTGTTATTATAACAACTCATCTGGAACCTTGAAATAAAATTTCAAGTTTTTTCACCCTGTAAACAATTTTTAATTGATATTTATAGAAAAAAAAATTAAAATTTAAAATTTAAAATGTCTATAAATAGCTCAAAACCTGTTAAAATTTTATCATATATAGAAGAAGGCTAATATTATTTTTGGTGAAAACTTGAAATATCTATAGTTATTTGTTTTTGAGTTATACCAAAATAACAAAACTGGTTTAGTGTAAAAATTCCCGTTTTTCCTTAAATATTTTCTTTTTTTCTCAACGTTTTAACCTCTTAAATACACCAACTAAATTCACTTTCCCACCAGAAAAATTACTAAAGTTTAAAATCAAAGTATTATTTCGATTATTTATCGTGTACACAGAGTCAAAACACACAAAAAGAAATCACTCATCATAAAATAAATACATTTATCACTCCGTCCAAAATCTAAAATAAGAAACCTATACTAGTAAAGGTAAACTAATTGAATACTACCCATGATTTAAACATATTGAAGTAATGTCTATTACTTTCCACCAGAGTAGTTCCATAAACGTTTCAACCACAGCTTCTTTGTGCAATTGTGTATTTTCTAAAAATATGTTTCAATTTATACGATCTATAATAATAGTTTTTATTTTATACTGTAAGGTATATCCATTATCCAAACATACTTTTAATATCTAAAAAAAACATTTACTTTCTAAAGTGGTTTAGTAAATATAAATAAAAGATAATTATAAGATGAAATATAGGTAATAGAATATTCTGATGAGTGAGTCAGGTATAGGTAGCTTAATGTATTGAAAATTTGAAAATACATGTTTGTATTGTGACGATCTTAAGATATATCTGATTTTTCAACCGACGATTCGACTACCATATTATATAATACTCATTCTCTCACATACTATGCAATTATTTCTGTTGTATTTTAATAAATTATTTTAGGTTGTATTTGTATCGTACCCGAGAGGGAGGGCCAGGTGATTGGTTGACAATCGATGGTCTGTATGGCACTGCAGATAAAAGAATACATAATGTCCGTCGGACTATCCATAGCTTATAATATATGCAGTAAGGGTTTACCTATATTATTATATTTCGATTATAAATAATACAATATTAAATAAAGAAATACAATTTAATAGATTGTGTTTTAACGGCTAAAACATATTATTGTTATGACTTATGACATATTTTATTTTAGACTCTGAGCGGAGCGATGAATGTATTGATTTAATAATTATGTACCATGTGTGTATTTTTTTTGTCAGTAAATATTTTTTCAAGTAGGAAAAATGCTTCAATATTTCCACATCAATCTCTTTTCTGGTGAGAAAGTAAATCTAGCTGATACTTTTCAGAGGTCAAAATAGAAAATTCACAGTTGTTTTTAAAAGCGTCGGAGAAAAACAAAAAAATTTAAAGAAAAACCGAAATTTTATCACAAATTTATTGGCAAATTTGATTTTTTGGTTAACTCTAAAAATTAATAATTGTAAATGCATGCAATATCCACCGAATGTTTATATTACAACTTTCTATGCGCCATACAATTTTCAAAATATTTTGACTTTTTTGAGCTATTTATAAGTACCCTGTATGGTTATATTATAATATATAATACTAATTTATACGTATCTGTACACTCCCCGGTATTTATCAATAGTGTGGTCCGGGTTCAACGGGGACAAGTAGAAATTTGAGTCATTCATGAAAACTGTTTGTGCACTTTGCGCTGGACCTGTACCTGAATGCACTCTAATATTAAATGATGGTTAGGTTTATATTTTCTTGCGACTGAAAAATAAGAAAACCGATGGCGGTAGTTCGGTCTTAAATCGTGGCAGTTCCTCGAGAACAACAAACAAAGTATTTTTGCAATAATCCCTGTGATATTTTATCTATATAAAATTAGCCCTCCAAATTTGTACAAAAATTTTCAAAATGATTGCAAACAATTATAATTTCGTTGTAAATTCAATCCTTGAATTTATAAACGCCCCCATCGGCCTTTAAGTCAAAAATAAGTTTCGGGGGGAAAAATCCACACAGCCCCCACCGATATGGGCCGATCGATTCCAACAAAATTGTATACAATTGTAAATGTTATCTGGGAATTATTAAATCTTGCAATGCGCCGATAAAGTGTTTCATGACGACCAATTGTCCCAGAACTTCTATAATTTATATTAATATTTTGTTTTTTATTAATTCACTAAAATTTTTAGTAAAAAAAAAATTATTTGATTAATGATAAAATAAACAAGTAGATTATTTGATAGACTGAAACATTTATTTTAAAATTGTTTTCCCGGTTTGGTGATGATAATTTATCGACGAATGCGATCATCGTTTTTCTGTTCCCTCATAACAATTTTTGTCATCATTTATCACTAATTGATAATTTTGTCTGTTAATCATTCTGATTTGTCATTTTGTCATTTATTTAGAGTATCCAGCCATGCTATGTGTTACAGAAACGTCCTGTTTTTTTATCAAGTGTCCTGTGTCCTTGGAAATATTCAATTAAGATTATAAACATCATGTACTTTATTTTAAGGTCCTTTTATTTATTATAATATCTAGAATCAAAATATTTTCAGTAAAAAAAAAAAAAATATTTCCTTCAAATCACTACATTGACATATAGGAAATATGTACTTATTGATATTAATTAGTTTAAACTTAATATTTTATAAACAATTAAAGAGAATGTATATCTGTTGTTTTATTAATTATTAGTTTATTCTTATATTGTTACAACATTAAAGGAAATGTTTTTATTTTATTATAGAAAAATGTAATTATAAAAATTAATTTGTTAATTATTTCTTTCATTTTATATTTAAATAGTTATCTATTAACATGTGATAAATTTGAACTTTTATTATTTCAAAATATAAATTATTAGGTAACTTTTCTCTACAATTTATGTATAATAAGATTGAGTAAATGAAAAAGTGAGTATGATGCTTATCATTGGTAGTAGTGGTAAGGTGTAAAAGTTATATAAAAAAAAAGTTTGTCCTGTATTTTTATTTTAAAAATCCGAGCACCTTAAATTTACTCTTTCTGATTTGTAATATTGAGTATTGAATTAGTATTTACATTAAAAATGTAGTATGTCATAGAGTGTTGATCATTGTGTGTGGTCAAAATATATGTTCGTTTGTATGTGCACTGTAGACGTTAGACTTAAAAACAGCTGGATAATTTTGAATAAAAGTTGTATCAATAGATTCCTTGAAACTCTGGGAGGGTTTGTAGCTTTGTTTTTCAACCCATAGCTTATAATTATAAATCGCTGTAGGGTGGTTAACCCATGCAATTTGTTTCGGGTCACGAAAATCAAATTTTTGTTTTTAAACGGGGTTACAGATAGCTAATAAAATAGTTATTATAATTGGATATAACATCCTGTATTGTAATTTATTTTGTCATTGAGGCTAAAAATGCTATTTGTATAAATGCAAAATTGAGTAACAGCAGATGTAATAATATATTAGAGGCAAAGTATGATTAAGGTTTAAACTTAAAGTATACAGGTAGTATATAAATACTAAAAATACACTCGAGATCCATTTTGACAATAAAACAATTGAGAATATTTGAACTGAGGCAAAACAGAAATGATAGATACATAGAAGCATCGCGTTCGCTTATTTATAAAATGTATCATTTACGATAAGAATTACGAGAATAATTTAATTATCAATAATAGTCAATATCGATACACGAGCATATAATAAAGATAGTCATTGAATTTGATGATTTTTATGTTGTGCCGTGATTAGACCGGAAGGATTCAGAGGCGATGGAGAGATAAGCATGCCGGTCATCATGGACGCAAAATGCAACAGTGGCGCAGACCACAACCACGATCCAATGGAGCTGATCACGTCGAACACGACTGAGTCGTCGTCTTTCGTATCTACGGGGTCTTTGGTGCCGTCCACTATCCTACTGAATTCCATCGAAAAAACGAGCGTTATCGTATTCGGCATATTCGGCAACCTGTTGGCGCTGTTCATACTGCACCGGGCCCGGTTAAGCAGTAACAAGAAGATCGTGTTCATGTTACGTTGCCTTGCCACATGCGATTGCTTGGCGCTTGTTTGTATGTTGGTCCTGTCAATCGTGTATAACAAGTTTCCAAAATCCAAGAACAACGTGTGGATGTGCCGGAGCACCTTTCTGTTATGGTATTTCGTGTGTGGGTCTGGCAACGTGGCCCTACTGATGGCTGTCGATCGCTGGCTGGCGATCACAAAACCTTTTTTTTACCAAATGGTGAGTACTTACTATATATACCTGTAACATGTTGCTGCTGCTGCGCTTGTATACCCAATATCTGGATAGGTCAGATTAGATTGGGTAATATATGCAGACTACATAACATACGTTATTATATACAATCTAGTCACAACCTAACCACAGCAGCTCGTCCCCGTACTTTAGATCTACACGCGTCACTTGTTTACGCCTATAGTACGTGTCGGCTCGTGTATATTTATACATGATGGACAGATACCAGCTTATAGAGTTGTTTTTGGTGATATTTATTCGTTATTGTCAAAACACAGACAATTATTTTTTTAGAAAATTCCAAGTAAGTTATTCTGATAAATTCAATAATCTCAAGAAAATAATTAAAACATGAATACTAGTGATAGAATAGTAGGTACTTTTTTGATATAGAATTTAAAAAGGCCCCGAGTTATATTCAATAAACTGATATACAATCTATGGTCTGTAAATATATGATATATTAAAATGTATTTTAATATTTAACTGAATATCTTTAGTTTTTTGATATCAACGCATAAAAATAAATGCCCCTAACTACAATGGCGTGAATATGTTTTAGTAACTGCTGAACATTTCATAAGATGCATTGATAGAACTGTAGCAGGGGACCAAACACATACATTTTTCGATTCATTAGTTATTACTTTACTAGTTTATTAATCATTTGCTAAAAGACTTATTCTACTTTCTACCGCTTACAATAATTTTAGGTTAGAAAAAATCTTCCAAGCATTCTGTATATAAGTGTTTTAGAAAAAAACTTAAAAACTTTTTTTTGCTTCTTTAGAAAAATTTATGTAAAATGCATATTAAAAAAAAAATCCATTTTATTATTTTTTTCATCATTCAAAAACAAATATTTGTAAGTACTTTAAATGTTTATTAAATGATTAAATTGGTATATTTTTTACATGCTCTAATTTCTGAGATGTTTTTTATTTTTTTGTTATACTTGTAACATTTATTTTTTACTTTTTTTTATAGTTTAATTTTTAATCATTGTGAAATAAAAAAAATTGATCGGTCAATTTAATACAAGGTTTCTTATAGGTAGGTACAGCATGCACACAGACATCGCTGCATGACGAAAATAAAAACCACTATTAGATAACTACAAGTGCAGTATACAATGACAACATATCGTATGCAGCAAGAATCAAAACATGTGTTGCGTCAACCAGCATTTATTTTACACAATATTTTTATGTTATAAGAAAACTATACGATAAACTTTTAGTAAACAATTATTTAAAATATAATAAAAAGAGTTTAAAATAGAGAGTTTAAATGAACCACCCTGGGGAAGACTAGAAGAAACTACGAGTATTCTGGAAACCACAATTTTTATACTAACATATTGTCTTCTAGACTTTAGATAGGTACGATGATAACAAAGAAATAAAAAGCGACTGATTTCGAAAGATTAAAGTGTAGCAATCAATAGAACACGGATGACTGTATTAAATACTTTTTTTAAATCTGTAAAATGTGTGTTAACTTGACTGCTAGCATCAAAGCTGTTTAAAATATAGGTAACAATGAAAATACTGCCGATGAAGAGGGACTTAAAGGATGAAAATTATGTTTTGAATTCTGTTTTATGTGGTTGAGGCATCTTAGATGGATATTCTTCAATAATTGGAAACATCAGTATAATCACCGCTCTCAAATTCAAAGGTGATGGGACAGATTTTCCACACACCTTGGTTAGTACCTTTATCGTGGTAGCACTTGAAAATAATATACATATGATAATCGTGCCGGCAGTAGTAGAGTAGGCCAACACCCAGCGGAGATACCGTAAATGCCGATGACAGATTCATCAAAGAGATAAACTGAAAAAGGAGTTGGAGGTTTAAATTTTTTTTATGAATTTTCAGTAGTGTGACGTATCGGGTAATAGTGCACATTCAATATCTCTTATGTAGTCTATACCTACTCTAGTATACTTCAGTATATTTTGGATTGATGTTAATATTTGGCTCGCAGTTCTGAGCATAGCAGGTAGTCTAAGTTAAGGTTATATTTATTTATTATATAAATAATATCGATATATAATCCCATGACGTATATAGTCGTTAAAAGAAACTGAAATTAATATTTTTTTTTTAAATCGAGTTTATTTAATGATTATAGAATATATAAATAAACATGGCTCCTTAAACAACAATAATAATACATACGTAATAATGATTTAAGGGATGACTGATGAAAGTACCCAATAATAGTATATACATTGTGCATTTTATCCCAAGTACATGCGCTTTTTACCAATGTACTCGTATATGCCAATATGTTTTTTGAATTTTTCTATTTCATTTTTTATCTATTATATAATATATCAATTTTGATTGTAAAATTCACATAATTTCAGCACTTTAGCTTTTGTCTACTTAAACGAATGATGATCATACTTTTGTTAGAAGTACTGTGTTTGGTGTGCTTACCATTATTTGGATTCGGTGTCTACTGGGATGAGAAATTTTCGACGTGTGTAAATTATATCAATTATAAGACAACATTGGACAAGTTATACATTTATTTTCGTTTCATTCACGGTAAGTAACCTAATTTACGATTCTTAAAAATATATGTGAATAACAAATAGTTTGGAATTGTTTAAAAAAAAGTCAATCATTCATTTGTATATAACATTTATAACAGAAATACTGTTTTAAAACAAATATTATATCTACATCATACGCAAACATATTATATAATAAATAATGGAAATATCAATAATATATTGCAATTTACAGTGTGCCCTAAGTTAATACTTTATTATCACAAATAAAACAAAACATTTTTATATGGCGTTTAATTTGGATCCCGTATTTTGTTTATATTATTATTTTTATTTATTTGTTTACACGAATTTTCTCAGTTGGTTCCAGGATTCAATATATGGAATTTAAATTCAAATTTATAAATTAAAATAGATTTAGAAATGTTTAAGACATATTAAAGCACGTAAATGAGGGAAACAAATGAGCGAAATTTAAATTATTGATTGCAGATGGGGATTAGATAATTATTTAAATAAAATAAATAAATTTTACTTAAAAATCGACTTGGTCAAATAAAACATTTAAATTTTTTTATTAATGGGTACGAAGACTCCAAATCTTTGATTGTAAAATCATCAAAAGTTTGAACGTTATTCCAAAAGAGTGTTTACAGTTATTAAAATTGCCTTTTTTGTTATTTTCTTTAGGTATAATTGTTTGCTTTACAATAATGTTCATGAATTTAACCGTCATAAATGTTTTGTACAAAAAAGATAGTCTTCTTAACAACCACAATGGGTTAACAAGACATTTCAGCCAAGGACCGTCGATGATTTGCAACGCGGCTACTGAAAATGAAAAATCATTAGCGTGGATCATGTTGTTTATGAGCATCGGGATGTTCATATGTATTATCCCGAGATTGGTAAATGCGATAATACATTATGTTACTATATATTTATACTGTTACTAGATATAACTATGCCCATTAGCCCTAATAATTTTATTACTGAAAAAACTATATTAAAAATATAATGTAATATCATTGATGAAATATTTAGTAGTATATTTTATCAATAATAATAAGGCATGAAAAAGCATGTAAATCTGATTTTTCGACTGGCAAGAATACAAGAGTGTCGATGTAAGATTAAATACAATTTTAACGATCGAAAATAATTGCACTGTTCGTTAAAATCACGAGTATTGAAAATTAGATTAATATTTGTTTCTCTAAAATTGTCTCCACGTTTTGATAGCTTTCAGTTAAGGGCCCGTTCGTGTGTCTTTATTAAGGCGCAATATTTAAG
This sequence comes from Pentalonia nigronervosa, assembly GCA_014851325.1. Classification (NCBI taxonomy): domain Eukaryota; kingdom Metazoa; phylum Arthropoda; class Insecta; order Hemiptera; family Aphididae; genus Pentalonia; species Pentalonia nigronervosa. The sequence continues at coordinate 78,178 of JACXSJ010001567.1, forward strand.
CAATATGTAATTTAGTTTCCGCTGACCGTGCTATTTGTGTTAGTCATCAATGATGATTAGTGTGAGTATGTAACTGTGGCTGTATACGAGTATTTATCGTTTTATATGGTTTTGAAAATCCAAATCTAATTCACCCTGTAAAAAGTATTTATCTATCAAAAAAAAAAAAAAAAAATGATCAAAATCGGATCACTTTACGAGGCGTGAAAGTTCATTTTGTAAGCCGTAAGCCATGTTTTTGAGAAAAAAACAGGTTACGTGCAGTACAATATTATGTTAATTACATAATTGAGATTTGCATTTCCAAACATATGTAACTTATAAGTTCTTAATAGTCAGTCATTAAAATTTTGAACGAAACTAGACTGAATGTTTTGAGGGTGTTGTCCTGTAATTTAATTAATTATTATAAATTAGGCATCTTTTTAATAAGTTTAACACATCATTAAATTATAAAAACATTGTAAATCTATATTTTTATCTGATTTTTAGAGTGTTTTAAAATTTAACGTTAAGAATACATTTAAAATGGAGATAATGCTATTATAGAAAAACGTGTGAAAAAATCTTAATTTCCTTTTGTTGCCAGTGTCAATTTTTGAGTAAAACTTACCGTTCCCTTTTCGTCCTACAAAACAGTTTTCTTTAAAATTTACAAATAGAACAACCACATTTTTTTTAAGTATAATGTTATCTAAAAATGTAATATTTAATGATCAAAATAATTACATATAACTCAAAAAAAAAATGATTATCATAATAAATTGTTACAGCATATATACCCTACCTATATTAAAATTAAATAAAATACGTAAGATGACTAATGAGTAATGAATATAAAAATAATAAAATATATGTCTTCATGCATTTATTAACAATTAAAATTAAGTTTTATTTTAAAAATTATGTAAAATTAAGTTTTATTTTTAATAATTATGCAATATTCGATTGACAAACTTGTATGTTATTTGCCAAACAAATATTTTAATTAAAATTATGGGTTTACACATAATTATGTAAAACCGGTTTCATTTACCTTACTTGCTTCTCGCACGTTAATATTTTAAAATTCAACCCATCTGTTATAAGCACCCTGTAGTCTTTTATTTTATTTATTAATACGTCCGTGTGCTTCCTGACAGTTAACGATAATATTTAAGACGTTCATCGAGGAGAAGTTGATGATGGAGATCAACATGACTACGGATTTCCTTCTGGTCATGCATTTCGCTCTGGACCCGTGCCTGAACGTTCTTCACCACTGGAATTTGGTGAAGTCCATCTGCTCGCGATCAAAGAACAAGAAAAATGCCATCAGCGGTAGCACGAGCGTTAGTCACAGTAGCTTTCTGAGAACAACGAACAAAGTATATTTATAGCAGCTGCTCTGATTGCATTTTATGACAACTGCAGTCTATTGCTGCTACGTGTGTTCGGGCTTAACAGTAAAATAATATTTAAATTTAAGCAAGGCCATACTCAGAATAATTTTTTCGGGAGAGGGTTTTAAACACCCATATATAAAAAAATAGGGTCTGTTAATATTTATATTCAAGTTCTTACATAATATACAGGTAAAATGAAATTATACCTATAACTGTTGGTCAATAACTCATATCAGCCGTGGATTGGTATGCTAACCTCGACAAAAATTAAAGTAGGTACCACCAATGTATGTATATAACAAATTACATGTTACTTTAACCAGAAAATGTACTTATAAATAAAATTTTTACTAAATGTATATATGAGCATTATAAAAAACATATTTTTTAATCGTAGACACTTGAAATTTTCATCAAATGTTTATTTTTTAATTTTCTATACATGATTAATTTTTCAAAATATTCTGACTTGTATTTTGAACTAATTATAGACGTTTAAATTTTTTTTCTATGAATGTCGATAAAAATGATTTTATTGGGTTAAAAAGCTTAAAATTTCATACAATTTTCCTTATAAGTAGTTTTAGTAGCAGTTGAAAAATATTAAAGAACATTGGCAGGTTTTTTTTTATAAGCATTTAAAGCTAAACTGTTGACAAAATTTATCAATAAAAACATATATTTATTATATAATATATAAATATATATTAGCTGTTATCCATGGATTCTATTTTAAAACTCCTACGACCCATCCGGGTTCTTTAATTATGTAATTTCAATTTTTCAAAATTTAGTTCTCAATGGTCTAAAACTTTAAATTTGCATCTTTGTTATTTGGATACAACTTGGCTAACAATAATATTTGTATTAGCTGGGGGACTACAATAATCTATAGAGATATATCGATGAATTGTTTCTATTTTGTTTTAATTGAAATATTCGTTAAATATTAATTATCAAATATTTGTTTTTTTTTTTTTTTTTTTTTTGTCAAAATAAGTCTATAATTATATAAACTTTAACTATACACTTTACATCTAACAAAAATTCTTGTTATTCAATTTTACATTTTTATAAAATAGCTTCATCAGTCTAAATGGCAAAGTATAATATAATACAGAAAATTATATCTAATTATGATAAATAACTATAATAAATGGTTACCGTTTAAATAAATAAAAAAATATACGATTTGCTTAAGCCAAAATTAAACTCATGCATGATCCATCCTACACCATACGTAAGATTGAAAATGTTTTTTTTTCATTAAAAAAATACATTTTTTGAACATTTGATTTTTAATGTGTTTTTCTTAATATAATTAATTTGTAAAATATATGGGATTAATAATTAAACGACTGTAAATATGAACTAAAATTAAAATATATATTTATATGTTAAATAATAAAATATATTATTTATCAATTATAAAAATTTGTGTTTAAGAAATATTGTATTAAATCTAAACACAATGCAATTTGTAATAACTACTCATAAAAAGTAGTTAGTGTACAATTGTGGAAATAGCTGAAATTATTATATATAAAAATATATAATTTTTTATTAATTATTTATATATATTATAAAAATATTTTTCTCGTCTATAAAAATGCTGTGATGAATCGGTTATAAATTATACTATCATACTACTAAATTATACTTTATAATGTATTATGAATTATTGTGATAATAAAAAATATATTTTTCGCTAAATATATGACAATTTGATTAACTTGCTACCTATCGTTCCGCCCCACTTTTGTCTACGGAACTCCTATTAATAGCTGGTTGGTACCGATGAGGCTCCGGTTCCAAGATTCTGGTCAAAATAAATGTGGTGTCAATGGATTAGGGCGAGGATATGATACAATGATAATATGTCGTATTTATATTTTAGCTATTTGTACCTAATTGTATATAACTAGATACCTATAACTCTCTTGTCAATAGAAACTTTAAATATTAAACAAAAATATTATTATCAAGCATAATTTATAATATGTATAAAATTCGGGAAACTTTTAAAGCTTTCGGTAACAAAAAGTTCGTTTTACGATAACTGCAGGTGGCTTTAAGTTTCACCCTTAAACGCTGAACCCCAGCACAGTGATGGCACCGTGGTCGTGTGAGTAATCGATAGATCAAGATCTAAAATTTGTTGGTGAATTTTTTATAAGAAAACACTGTGTAATGTGATTGCATTTTAAACTAGTCTACAACTTCTTATTTTTAATATATTTTTTCAAATTCCTAGGAGGTTTTTAGAAAACGAATGTTTTTTAATTTATAAATGAGTAGGTATTGTGTTTTTGAACTAAAAAAAGCCTTCAAATGGACATTATAGACAGGCACTTTCATGGAGTCGTTCAGTGGCTTATCCTGCAGCAGTATAAGTCTATAATAAATTTAAATTTGGCATACACTTTACGACTTAAGTAAAAAAACTTCAAATATTTGAACAATTTTAAAAGTTCAAATTTTAAGTCCAAATAGTCAAGGGTAAATTCTGTTCAATTGATTCGATATTCCGTGTGATTAATTTTTATATATATATAACTGTTTTTTTTTGTCGTGGGGGGGGGGGGTGATTTTCAACTTGAAATTTAAGAGCCACCTTATACTATACCCCGTGCGCACGTCTATGACAATGCATCAGACGATGACACCATTATCATAAAATATATTATTTTGTTATTTATTATTGTCGTAAAGCGTTTTCCCGTTGCCGCAGGACGCAAATGCCGAGAAAGCGGCATCGCAAGTATTGTGCGGTAGAAGATCAATATGAGTGTGCACATCATGACATAAGCCGCAACTACATCTTGTCATCATCTTCGTTGTCACAATACAATATATATTATTAATAAATTGATTCATATTATTACATGCACACATCGTATTATAATATGCAACGTGCGGTTGTAGCCATGTTCCTGAAAAATATTCTGAATGTCCTTTTTCGTAAACAAACGAAATACTGACGACGACGACGACGACTCATTGCCTCTCCGATGAAACCTTATCGGAGTTATATTTACGCGTTAGGGGTGTGGGCATGTCGCGTATATAGCTGGTATATAAAAATAATATTTCAAAGGGTCACGTGTGTTTTCGAACGGGCACGAAAACAACAACAACAACGAAGACGACAATTACTAACAGTATGTGATAATAATTTGATTTTATTATGTAATAAAATAAGCTGCCGGAGAGTACGTTTATAGTCTCTTCACGTCTGTTCGCAATAGAAATTTTATGAAAAACGCAAATACATTTTGGTTAGTTATGCGGAAACGCGTGAGGTTTTTAGAGGTCGCGCTCATCAGTTATACGCAGTGGTTTGGTGGGAATACCTATTCATTTTTTAAGAAATTTGTTCACGTGATTTAAAGTAGTTATAGATACCTAAGAATTTTTTAAAAGTAAAAAATGTTATGAGATTTAGATTTTAAACGGAATGATGTATTTATTGATTTTACGATGATGTGTGTTTTTTTTATTTTTATGTAAAAAGACACTTTTTTAGTAAAGAGAATGATCTGATCATTAACTTTGATCTACATTTCTTGTAGAAAATTGGTTAGAACTTCTGCAGAGAAAATAAAAATTAAAATACTGTCAAAGAAATTGGATAAAAAATAAATACATTGATTTGATTGATTTCAAATTAATCGCGACAATATTCTGGCTATTATAAACTAGAAAAAAAACAATATACTATTACAGTTTTATAGTTTGTTTGTTTTATAGATAAATATTTTAAAATAGTTCATTAGGGTTTTGAGACTCGTTGGTAACTGTCCTACCTGTAATATTCGTCAGAAGTATAGCAGTCATATATTTGAAGTTTGTAGTATATACATCATGAGTCCGACAATCGAAGAGGAATTTGCTCTGCTCCAGGTCGAACGCTCGATTATTGATACGCTGGATTTAGCTGTGCCACCGATCACTCGAAAACTCGGCCGTGCACAGACATTTAGGTCTTTGC